>PVIW01008900.1:0-56442 GCA_004026585.1 Noctilio leporinus
GTCTTTTCTCTCTTGATGCTTTTAGGATTCTCTCTTTGTCTTTGAAATTCGCCATTTTAATAATAATGTGCCTTGGTGTTGGTCTGTTTGGGTTGATCCTCATTGGGACCCTCTGTGCTTCCTGAACTGGATTCATGTTTTCACTCATCATGTTAGGGAAATTTTCTATCATGACTTTTTTGAACAGGTTTTCCATTCCATGTTTCTCTTCTCCTTCTGGGATCCCTATGATACTGATGTTGTTATGTTTCATATTGTCCTGCAGCTCTCTTAACCCCTCTTCAGTCTTATTCAGCCTTTTTTTATTCTCTTGTACTGTTTTGGAGTATTTGTCTACATTATTCTCCATCTCGCTGACCTTGTCCTCTGCTTCCTCTAGCCTACTATTGATTCCTTCTGCTGTATTCTTCAATTCAGAAATTGTATTCTTCATTTCCTCCTGGCACTTATTGATAGTTTCCATGTCCTTTTTCATGCTGTTGTAGTTCCCAGTAAGTTCCTTGTAACTTCCCTGGAGTTCTTTGTAATTTCCCTGGAGTTCTTTGTAGTTCTCCTGGAGTTGTTTAGTTTTCTTTGATGTGGCTGAGCTCATTGAGCTTCTCTATCATCATTCTTTTGAATTTATCTGATATTCCAGGTGCCTCTGTTTCATTTTGTGTTCTTTCTGGGTATTCTTCCTTTCCTTTTGGTGATGGACTGATTCTTTTTTTCCCCATTTTGGGTGTCTGTTCTTGCTTGCTCTTTATTTATTTATTTATGTTTTTTCCTTGGGTTAACCTGCTTTGCTTCCTTGCCTTAGTTGAGCACCCTTCTGTGATAGGAGATTTGTGGAGTTCAATGTTGCCGTCTCCCAGATTTTCTTCACTTGCTGTTCTTGGTGTGTCCTTTATTTGGGCTGTCTGGTTGTATTCTGGGCCTGCGGGCTTTTAGCAGAAACAAAAACAAAAACAAACAAAAACAAAAACAAACAAACAAACAAAAACCCAAAACAAAATACCAAACCAAACCAAAAAAAAAAAATAATTGTAAAAGGAAAAAGGAAATGAAAATGATAATAATAATAAGAAGAAAAGGTTTAGATGGCTGTTCACCCTTAATAATACCTGACTGTTCCAGGTGGAGCCTGGACCTGAGGGCTTTTAGCAGAGAAAGTAAAAAAAAAAAAAAAGAGAAAAATGGAGAAAGCACAAGACAAAGAGAAATCAGTATTAATAAAGAAAAGGTTTAGGTGTCTGTTCACCCTTTATGGTCTCTGTTTGGTCTAGGTGAAGCCAGGAGCAGTGGGCTTTATCAGGGAGAAAAGAAAGAAGAAAGAAATAACGAAAACGAAAAACAAAAAAGGGGAGAAAGTCACAAGACAAAGAGAAATCAATATTAATAAACAAAGGGTTTAGGTGCCTGTTCACCCTTTATGATTTCTGATTTGTCCAGGTGGAGGCAGAACCTGTGGGCTTTATCAGGAAGAAAGGAAAAAAAAAAAAGGGAGAGAAAGTCACAAGACAAAGAGAAATCAGCATTAATGAAGAAAGGGTTTAAGTGTCTGTTCACCCTTTATGATTTCTGATTGGTCCAGGTGGAGCCAGAACCTGTGGGCTTTAACAGGAATAAGAGGAAAAGAAAAATGAAAACAAAAAAAGGAGGAAGAAAGAAAAGAATAAAGAGTTTAAGTGGCTGGGGAAGGGAGGAATACGTTGTAGCCACAGAGTGAGTAGACTTTAATTCAAGAGTAGGCAGAGGGTCTTGGGTATTTAGGTAGATTGAGGTATGGGGGGCATTAAGAATATGTGAGAAGTAACTTTTGAAAAGGATATGTTGGGGATTAATAGTTCCTATTGCTCTCGGTATAACTCAGGTGCTTGAGATTAGCAGTAGTCCCTTTCCTGAGGCTGCCTCTTTTTCTTGGTCAGGACTTTGCAGTCTATGGTCTAGCCGATCTTGGTGCGTGACAGGCCCTCTGATTGTCACAGTCTGGGCTGATTCTGAGTTTCAGTCCCCAGGTAGGCTGGGCCTTCCGCAACCTGGCTGGGTTTTAGGGCTGCTGGTATTCTGGAGCCCGCAGGGTGCCCCCTGCCATTCCTGCCAGTGGTTCTTGCCCTTGAAGAGCACCCAGCACCCCTGCAGGGCAGCCCGCCACTTGCCAGTCCCTGTGATGACTGGCCCCGCCCCCGCAGTTCTGGGAGGAGGCTGCCCCCTGTCTGTCAACATTGCCCAGGGTCCACCTACACTGCCCCACGACCCCAGGGAGGGCAGCAATCCTCCAAGCCAACCAGCTCTCCTAGGAGTCCTTTAAGAGGCCTCTGTGTTGAGCCCCTCCCAGGCGTGGGCGGTGTGGCCTTTGTCTCCGGTAATGGCGGGTCAGTTGCCCCCACTACTAGTTCCTGGCTCACCGTTTGGAGTTTCCGAGGAGCCTGGGGGCCTGTGTGGCTTTGCAGGGCTGGGCCTCCCCCTCACATGGGCTTCAAGCTGCTGTTTCCCCTGTGGCCCAGCAGCATCGTTTTCGGCCCTCTCGCCACCTGGCCTGTGCACTTCCCTGCTCCCCTGTTCCGGGTCACCGAAGGACTCTTCTCCTCCGCCTCTAGCCCCATGATGAGCTTCCTCTCCCTGTTGCTGGAGTGAGTCTCTCACACAGTTCCTCCCCTGCAAGGGTTCAATTCTGAGTTTCCTAAGGCGTTTGCCCTCGCTGCCCGTACTTCACTGTTGAGACTTCTAGTAGCCAGGGAGCCCGGAGCTGGCCTCCATCAAATGCGCCCCTCTGGGCAGAGCCGCCACTGCCTAGAGCCGACCTGGGCCCGCCAGCCGGTTGGTTGGTAATGCCTCACCTCCTGTCCTTCAGTTCTCCTCTGCCTCTGGGCTGTGCTCCCCTATGTCCAGATGCTGACCGCTCCAATTCTTAGGTTCCTGAAGATGTCTCACGCTCCCTATCTTGTCCTCTAGCTGCTCTGATACTTGAGAACACCATCAGCACTGCTCTCTACTCTGTTGCCATCTCTTTTCTTAATGTATCTTTTGATCTCTTACTTCTATGACCTAGTCATTATATTTTTACACGTGTGAACTCCATATTCTTTTTTTTCTGTTTTTAAAATTATTGTTCTATTACAGTTTTCCCGTTATTCCCCCACTGCTCTCCCCTGCCTTGCTCACCTTCCCCTTCTTCAGTCAGTCCCCACCCTGCTGTCCATGTCCATGGGTCATTTATACCAGTTCCTTGACTAGACACTTCACCTTCTTTCCCTCTTTCTCCCCACCCTGCCCTGTATTAGATGATTGAGTAGCATGTTGTTTGGTCTGCACACATTCTTCGCTTTCATTTTGCATTTGATTACCAATTTCCAAAGCATTGTGGTCAGAGAATATGCATGAAGTCTGGTCAGTCTCTTTAAATTTGTTGAGGCTAGATTTGTCTTCCACCATATGGTCTTTTCTTGAAAATGTATACTAAGAGAAGAATGTATATTTTAGTGGTCTCCAATGAGGAGCTTTGTAAATATAGATTATGTCCATTTGGTGTAATGTGTTATATAAGGTTGATATTTCCTTATTGATTTTCTGTTAGGATGATATAGCTGTTGCTGTCAGTGGGGTATTTAGATACTCTACTGTCATTGTGTTTTATTGCTTTATATGTTGGGTGGGCAAAAGTAGGTTTACAGTTGTTCTTAGGGGAAAAAATACAATTAATTAATATATAATAATACAAGAATAAACTGTTTTTCATGTATTCACAACTAACTGCAGACCTACTTTTTCCTAGCCCCAGATTTTGGGTGCTACCAGGTTCTTACATGTTTTAATAAGTGTGTTGTTTTCTTGATGGATTATCTCTTTTATTATTATAAAATGTCCATCTTTGTCTCTTTTTACTTTTTTATCTTGAAATATATTTTGCTGATGAAATGATGGCTACACCTACTTTTCTCTGGTTGCCATTTTCTTGAAATATAATATTTTACTTCTTTGCCATAAGTCTTTATCTTTGAAGTTGAAATTATTTCCTGAAGGCAGCGAAAAGTTAGGTTTTACTTTTTGATGCATCCACTGTTCTGTGTCTTTTAATTGGGAAATTAAGTCCATTTTCATTTATATTGATTATTGATACATGAGGATTTCCTGTAGCCATTTTATGTTGTTTTTTTATAGGTGTGTCTATCAGAAAAGATAGTTTTTCCCCTTGTCTTTTTGTCTGTGGTATTCTGTGCTTTTTTCCTCCTCTCTTTTCTCCTTTTTTATCTATGTGTTTCATTTCTAAAAATCTTTATTGTGGCTACCATTAGGTTTATATAAAAGAAAGCTTCATATGTATGATAGTACTATTACCTCAAGTACAGTCTTTCTCCCCCACCCCCTAAGGCAGATCCATTTTTAATTTTTGAGGTATCTCCGTACTACTTACCACAGTGGCTACACAAATCTGCATTCCCAGCAACAGTGCCAAAGAGTTCCCCTTTCTCCACATTCTCATTAGCACTTGATTTTTGTTGATTTATTGATAATAGATATTCTGGTAGCATCTGTAAGATGCTATCTCATTGTGTTTTTAATTTTCTTAGCTCTGATGATTAGTGATGTTGAGCATCTTTTCACATATCTATTGGTCCATCTGTGTATCCTCTTTGGAGAAGTGTCTGTTTGGGTCCTATTCCCACTTTTTAATTAGTGTCGTTTGTTTTTTTGTTTTTTGGTGTTGAGTTTGTAAGTTCTTTAAAAATTTTGGATATTAACTTTATCAGATGTATCGCTAAATATTTTCTCCGTCTGTGAGTTGTCTTTTAATTTTGTTGATTTTCTTCTTTGTTGTGCAAAATATTTTAGTTTGATGTAGTCCCAGTTCTTAACTTTTTATTTTGCTTTCCTTTCCTGCCAACACATAACTCAAAGTACTGCTATAAGCTCTACCTAAGATTTTGCTGCTTATATTTTTCTTCTAGGATTTTTATGGTTTTAGGTACAACATTTAAGTTTGATCTATTTTGAATTTACTCTATGTGGTGTAGGCAGGTGGTCTAGTTTCATTTTGCAGCATACATCTGTCCAATTTTATTAACACCATTTATTGAGTAAACTACCTTTAGCCCTTTACATGTGATTGCTTCCTCTGTTGAATATTAGCTGACTGTAAAGGTACATGTTTATTGCTGGACTCTCTAGTCTGTTCAGTTGATCTATGTGCCTGCTTTTATGCCAGTACTGTGCTGTATTTATTACTATGACCTTGTAGTATTGTTTGATATTAGGTTGCATGATTCTAATTCCAAGAACAACTTTGTTCTTCTTTCTGAGTATCACTGTTGCTGTGCATTGCCTTTTATGGTTCCATATAAATTTTTAAAATATTTGTTGTAGTTTTGTAAAATATGTCATTGGTATCTTGACAGGAATTGTATTGAATCTGTAAATTGGTTTGGGTGTTTGTATGTTTTAATGATGTTAATTCTTCCTATCCATGAACAGGGTATGTGCTTCCACTTATTTGTATCATTTTTCAGTTTCTTTCTTCAGTGTCTTATACTTTTCTGAGTACAGGTTTTCTAAATCCTTAGTTAGATTTATTCCTAGATATTTTATTCATTTTGTTGCAATTGTGAATTAGATTGTTTTCTTAATTTCCCTTACTGTTAGTCTGTTATTGGCATATAAAAATGCAACTGATTTTTGGATATTAATTTTGTATCCTACTATTTTGCTGAATTCATTTATTCTAGTAATTTCTTGGTGGAATCATTGAGGTTCTTTATGTACAGTATCATGTAATCTGCAAATAAAAACAGTTTTGCTACTTTCTTTCCAGTTTGGATGCCTTTCATTTCTTCTTATCTAATTGCTGTGGCTAGGGCTTCAAATACTACATTGAATCAGAGAATTTCATGAAAGTGGATATTGCTGTTTCTTAACTGCTGTTAAGGGGAATGCTTGTAGAAGATTTTGCCTGTTAAGTATGATGCTCTCAGTAGGTGTGTCATATATGGTCTTGATTATGTTTAGGTATGTTCCCTCTATTCCCAGTATTCTGAGAGTTTTTATTATATATATGGTGCTTGATTTGTATCAAATGCTTTTTCTGCATCTCTTGATACAATCATGTGGATTTTATCATTCATTTTATTTGTTTGTCATGTTTATTTATTTGTGAACATTGTACCAACCTGCATTCCCCAAATAAATCCTACTTGATCATTGTCTATGATCTTTTTGATACATTGTATATTTAGTATGCTAAGAATTTGTTGAGGATTTTAGCATCTATGTTCATCAGGGATTGGCCTATAATTTCTTTCTTTGTAGTGTCTTTATCTGGTTTTAGAATTAGGATAATGCTGGCCTCATAAAATGATCTAGGGACCCTTCCCTCCTCTTGGATTTTTTGGAATAGTTTGAGAAGTACAGGTATTATTCTTGGAATGTTTGGTAAAATTCACCTGGGAAGCCATCTGCTCCATGACTTTTGTTTGTTGGGAGTTTTTGGATTACTGTTTCAATTTCATTAGGTATAATTTATTTATTCAGATTCTCTGATTCTTCCTGATTTAGTTTTAGAAGATTGTATATTTATAGAAATTTATCCATTTCATCCAGATTGTCCAGTTTTTTGGCATGTTCATAATATTTTCTTTTTTTTTCTTTCATAATATTTTCTTAAAATCCTTTATACTAATATTTCTCTTATGTGGGTTAGTACTTCTCCTTTTTCCTTTCTGATTTTATTCATTTAGGTCCATTATCTTTTTTTCCTGATGAATCTGGTTAAAGGTTTGTTGATTTTGTTTTTATTTTCAAAGAACCAGATCTTGGATTCATTGATCTTTCCTGTCATTTTTTGGACTCTATTTTGTATATTCCTGCTCTGATTTTTATTATTTCCTTTCTTCTCACTTTTGGTTGTTGTTCTTACTCAAGTTTTTTTTTGTTTTTTTTTTTTTTTGTTTGTTTGTTTTTTTTATTATTTCCAGAGAGAGAGAGAGAGAAACAGAGAAATATCAATGTATGGTTGCCTTTCACCTGCCTCCAGCTAAGGACCTGGCTGAAGACCTGGTTTGCAACCTGGTTATGTGCCCTGGCTGGGAATCGAACCAGTGACCTTTGGGTTTGTAGCCTGGCACCTTATCCACTGTGCTACCAGCCAGGGCTCTTACTCAAGTTTTATTAAGTGTGAAGTTAGGTTGTTTATTTGAGATTTAAAAAATTTTTCTTCTTTGTCTTCCAAGTCACTGATTCAATCTTCTGCTTCATCTAACCTATTGTTTATTCCTTCCAGTGTACTATTTATTTCAAATATTGCATTCTTTATTTCTGACTGGTCCTTTTTTTTTCTGTTTTCCATATCTTTTCATGCTGCTGATTATCCTTATAATCATTACTCTAAATTCTCTCTGATAAGTTGCTTGCCTCCATTTTATACTTCTACTGGAAGATTCTCTAATTCTTCCTTTGGGGGTCTGTTTCTTTGTCTTCCCATTTTAGTTGTTTATTTGTATTTGTTCCTATGTATTAGGTAGGTTTGCAAAGACATGGGTTCATGCCTTTGTTAGGTGCTGCTTGCGACTGGCCGTAGCCAGTCTCTTTGGAAAGTATCAGCAATCCACAGTGTGGCTCCCTCTCCTCAGCTTGTGTTTGTGCATAAAGAACCAGGCTGCGCACCAAGGCTGGTTTTTACCATCACAGATCTCAGTGGAGGGCCAGCAAAAGTCCCAGAGATCTCAGAGATGGACTTAGTTGTTAAATTTAATAGGTGATATAGCCTGAAGCTGTAATCAGCAGTCAGGCTTAAGCTCCACAGGGTGGGGCAAGAATGATTCCTATGCTGGGCTATTGCTTTCCATCAGGATGTTGCCACTTGGAGGATAATACTCTGCCTGAGAAAGGTAGCTTCTTTCAATATTGGGAATAACTCAGCACAGGGATCCTTGCAGCTGTTCCTTTAGTTTTCTCCTCAAAGTCACCAACCCCAGGCTCTCCTTATGCATCTCTGGCCCAATCTGCCCTCCTGCTAGGGTCCAGGTAAGTGGCTATAAATGAAATTTTGTGCCTTGGCTCTTTTAAGAGGCTCTTTGCCTGTCCAGCCATTTCTCCCTGACAGACAGAATCCCCACTGTTGGATGCTATCTTGATTCCTTTCCTGGTTCTGGTGCTGTAGGCTGGAGAGCCCAGCTTGGGGTTTGATCCCCACACTGGTCATGGGTAGACTGAGTGAAATATCCCTCTGGAAATTCAGCTGCTACCCAGCAAGCCCTTTTCTGTGTCCTCCTCATTCCCTGCTAGTTACATTGTGGTGAAGTGGTTTCTTCTGTCTGTCCTTGGTTATACATAAGGCTTCTTTCCATCTGGTGTTCAGTTGGTTATTCAGGATGATTTCTCTACAATTCAGTTGTAGTTCCAGGTTGGTCTGGGAGGAGGTTAGTTTAGCTTCTACTTACTCCCCCTTTTTGTGTCTCCCTGTGCTTGGATTTTCATGTTGTAGTACCTTTTGTCTTTTTCATGGAATGTTTCTACTCCTTTAAACCTGTGTTTTATTTGAGTGTTTATACCATATTCAGAACAAGGGTTGACATTTCCTGCTTCTGTCTATTAGTCATCTTGCTCATAGTTTAGTAACTTTAGGCCTTTTTTGTGTCAAGTACATTACTTTTCAGCATTTTTGTAATTAAGTCTTGTGGTTGTATAAATTCCCTCAGCTTCTGTATGTTTGGGAAGCCCTTTATTTTTTCTTTATACCTAATGAATAACTTTTGGATATATGTTTTTTGGCTTGTGATTTTTCTCTTTGAATATTTGATTACTCTGTCTCTCAGCTTCAGTTTTTCTGTTAGCAGTGAAGCCTGGGCTGTGGAATAGGTTTGGTATATTCTGAGGAGGTGGGCAACCCTTCCCCACCTGGGTCTTTGGGTATGCAGGTGGTGGGCTGTGGGTTTTTTGAATGTTCTCAGTGTTCCCACCTTCGGTTAGCCACAAGCTGCCTGTCAAGCAGTTCTGTCTGAGTTGACACAGTATCCACCGGGTTGCATGAAGATGGGTGCAGGAGGGTTTGGCAGGGGAAGTGGTCTTTTGAGTCTGTGGTTTTGCTTTTCCTCATGTACTTAGCCACAATGAGTCCAGACCACTTAAGTTGAAATTTTTTCAGCCCTTTTGAATTTTCCAGGTGAGGATTTTGCTGCCTGCCAGAAAACAGATATGGGCAGGTTCCTGACTGCATCTGTGGAATTCCTTGTCTGATAGTTGACTGTGGAGCTTTTTGACTTTTTGTACTGTTTCTCTGACCCTGACTCTGGGCCCTGCCTCAATGTGTGTCAGGCACCAAGGCCTGACTGCTATTTATGCCCTTTTGGTTTGTCCAGTGGTAGTTGTACCCCTTACTAGTTATGGCCTCTGCAGGCATAGGAGTGCCCATAGCTTCTTTCTCTGTGTCCTCTCACTTCTGTCTCCACTGTTAGTTGAGATACACCCTTCTTCAGATGTCTCAGTGCACAATGTCTCAGATGTGTTTCTGTGTTGAGCAGAGAATCCTTTGTTGAATTATACCTGTCTAATTTATAACTTTAAGGGAAGAGTTTTGGAGGTCCTCTCATGGCTGCCATGCTGACCAATAATTTTTCTTATAGCTATTTCTGTGCATGACCATCCCCCCCTAAAATAAGAATAATGTCAAATTCATCTTTTTGGTCCTATAATGCTTTGCACAGTCATTACTTGATTAATATTTGTATAATGTAGGAATATCAGAGGTATAATTAAACCAAGGCCATGCTTTGATACAGAAAAGTAAATTCACAAATTGTTTTATTCATACTTCCTGCTCTCCCTGTCTCAGGGCCTAGCACAGTGTAGGCTCAGTAAAGGCTTATCTGACTAAACTCAGGAGTATCTGGACTTGATTATAAACTCTGACAGAGTCTCCTCTTGCATATGGCAGAAATGTGTGTGCTAATAAAATTAGTGGGCTTACAAAGGTTCATACATCTAGAAGTTGCTTGAAACTAAATATCACTCCTTCATGAAGCCATCCGAAGTGTCCATCCTCTCCCCTCTGCTCTCTGGCACTTGCCCATTTTCTAATGTAGTTCTGGTCCAGAGATTGCTAAACTGGTAAGTTATATGCCAAGATGCATGACAAAGAGCCCAAAACAAGGTACAATACTATTTTCAGAGTTCATATTTAATTCATAGGCACTACCTAGTCATTTTTTTCTGAATCCGAGTTAGATCAAGTACACAAGCTGTGCATCCCTTGGTGGGAGTTTGGTTTCCTTATTTAATAAATTATTGGATATTTTGTTGAATTTACCAAATTAATTTTACTGTTTAAATTTTTTGTAAAATCCATTTGTTTTAGCAGAACTTTTTATCAGAGGCTTAATTTGTCTTTATTGAATAATGTATAATTAAACCATGAGACAAGTGGTGTTATTTTTCTTTTTTCAAAATAGATTTTTAATGCTTTTAATTAAATGACCAGACATTAAAAAATTTTTAGAGTCTTTGTATTCTCAGATCTCTTAAAAACTACCTTAGCATGCATTAAAATCCTGAAAAAATAAAGCAATTTGCAGAACTTAGAAAGTTCTTGGAGTTGTCTATATCATACTAAGGATGTACTCTTCATTTTGGTAGGTATTTTGGATCAGTCTGCTGTGTGGGTTGATGAAATGAATTATTATGATATGCGTACTGACAGGAATAAAGGAATTCCTCCCTTGTCCCTGCGTCCTGCTAATCCACTTGGCATTGAGATTGAAAAGTGAGTACCATCTTCCCTTCAGTTTTCTTTATTTTCAGTTGATAAAAAATTGTATATACTTAGAGAGTCAAACTACAGAAACATCCAGGGAAACACAACTTTAATAAACCTTTATTGTTGAGAGATTAGAGTTATTTCTGAAGTGTGGGTTAGCTTTGCTAAAACTTCTGGAAAAAATTACTTAACACTTTAGTTATTTGAATTTGCATTTCGTGAAGAAGAAAAATATCTTGAAAAATTTTAATTAAAAATAATTTTTTTCTTTATTTGTATTTGTTGGCATGATTACAGATGTTCCTATTTCGCCACCTTTGCTCACCTTGATCCAGTCACCATCCGCCCTTCTCTTTGGCATCACTTCATTCTTCTCTGTGATTATGGGTTATACATATGTGTTCTTTGGCTAATCCCTTTATCATTTTCATCCAGCTGTTGCTCTCTCCTCTTCCTTCTGGTAGCTGTCAGCTTGTTCCATGTGTTCATAACTCAGTTTCTTTTGTTCATGAGTTTATTTTGTTAATTAGATTTCACATGTCATCAGTGAGATCATATGATATTTGTCCTTCTCTGATTGGCTTATTTTACTTAGCATAATACTCTCAAGGTCTATCCATGCTGTCTGTTGCAAAGGTAAGATTTTCTTCCTTTTTTACAACCATGTATTCCATTGTGTAAATGTACCACAGTGTTTTTATTTACTTGCCTGATGGGATTTGAGCTGTTTCTAGATCTTGGCTTTTGTAAAAAAATGCTACTATGAAATAAGGGTGAATATATTCCTTCAAATAGTGTTTTGGGATTCTTAGGATATATTTGCAGAAGTGAGATCAATGGGTCAAAAAGCAGATCCATTTTAATTTTTTAATGAAACTCCATACTGTTTTCCACAGTGGCTGTACCAGTCTGTATTTCCACGAACAGTGCATGAGGATTCCCTATTCTCTACATCCTCTCCAGCCCTTGTTTGTTACTGATGGTAGCCCTTCTGGCGGGTATGCGGTGATACATACTTGGGGTTATACTTTGCGATATATACTTGGGGTTATACTTTGCTTTTCTGATGACTAGTGACATCCAGTATTTTTTCATACATGTATTGGTCATCTGTATATCCTCTTTGGAGAAGGATATTTAGATCCTTTGCCCATTCTTTAATTGGATTATTTGTCTTCCTGGTGTTGAGTTGCATAAGTTCTTTATATATTTTGGAAATTAACCGCTTAACAGATGTCTCATTGGCAAATATGTTCTCCCATACACAGGGCTCCCTTTATATTTTGTTGGTTTCATTTGCCATGCAAAACATTTTTAGTTTAATGTAGTCCCATTTGTTTTTTTCCTTTTTTTCCCTTGCTCTAGGAGACATAATCAGCAAAAATATTACTATGAGAGATGTCATATTTTATTGGCTTTGTTGTCTCCTAGGATACTTATGGTTTTGCAACTTATGTTAAAGTCTTTAAAAATTCATTTTGAATTCTTTTTTCTGTGTGTGAAAAAAGACTTATTGAAGAAGATACAAGAAACATTGTACACTTAGGATAATGATACTTTAGTCCCCTTTAAAGTAGGTACTAGGTACCTTGGGACCTTAAACAGTTCTCTGAATAACTATCAGCTGTCGTGTTGTACAGGGTATGCACAATAAATTGGCAATAGCTTTTCACCTCCTTGCTTTACGTGCTTCTTATTAATTTTGAAAAACTAGTTTCTGAGGTTATGATTTAACATTGTTTCAGATATAAATTACTAAATTCTGAGAGCAACTGTTATGTCAAAGTAATATGATGTTAGAGCAACCATAATTTCTGGACTGTGTGCAGGGTGAATTACTAAAGAAATTGCAGACTTCAATAACATCCCTTTATGTACAATTTACAACGTGAAGAAGATGTATAATGCTAATATGATGTCCCAGCTATCATGAAAATGAAATTTCCTGCTATAGTAATGGTGTTAGGTGTTGTCAGCAATGAAGGAGATATTGTGACTGCACGTTTTTTCCCATAAGGCTTGAAGATGACTGCTGATGTGTACCTTGATGTTTTTTTTTTTATGATAGTATTTTATTTTTTATTATTTTTATTATTTTATTATTATTTTTAGAGAGAGGGGAAAGGAGAGAGGCAGAGAGGGAGAGAGACATCAGTGTATGATTTTCTTCCACCTGCCTCCAGCTACGGATCTGGCTGGAGACCTGGCTTGGCAACCTGATTATGTTGCCCTGGCTGGGAATTGGATCAGTGACCTTCGGATTCACAGGCAAGCACCTTATCCACCGAGCCACCAGCCAGCACTACCTTGATGTTTTGAGAGAAGTAGTTGTACCATACATGAAGCAAGTTGCAAATGGATGTCATTTTAGCTTCCAACAAGGTGGTGCACCAGCACATAATGACAAAAAGGTGCAAGAATTTCTCAGTGGAATGTTCCTGAATTCTGATCAAAGGAAATCTGGCGGCCTAGTTCATCAGCCTAGTTCATCGGATACAAATTGTTTAGACTATTATGTGTGGAGCGCTTGTGAGAGAAAAGTTAATAAACAACCTTATTCCAGTAAAGAGGCTGTTAAAGCTGCGATTGAAAACATGATGTCCATGGATAAAGATAAGTTAATTAAAGCATGCTCAAGATTCCCGAAGTCAAATTGAGTCTGTAATTGTAGCAAATGGAGACGACTTTTTTAACAATTAAAAAAACAATGACTATGTTTATGTATTCACATAGAAGAATACATTTATTTCAAAATATGACACTTTTGTGGTTATGTTGTTTATTTTACTAAAATTTTGCCACTTTATTGTATGCACCCGGTATTTCTCTGAATCTTATCAATCTTCTGAAATTACTTCCCTTTCAAAGGTCATTTTAGTTTTGGGAAAAGCCAGTCGTTGCAGGGTGCTAGATCTGGGTTGTAGGGGGCCTGAGTCACCTAAGTGATTTGATGTTTCACCAAAAAACTCTGCACAAGATGTGATGCGTGAGCAGGCACACTGTCATGATAATGACAACTGCCAGTCACCAGTTGCTCAAAGCTGAGGCCTTCTGAATCATCTGAATAGTTTCCATGGTTCAAGCTTAATGCAAAATTTGATGCAGATTCATTGCTCTACTTGCTCAGACATTTTTTAAAAAGTGATTATGCTGTTACTATTGTCCCAATTTCTTTTCCCTTTGCTCCAGTACCTCCCCAGTATCCCCCCACCTCCAGCAATTTCAACCCCCTTAGTTCATATCCATGGGTCATGCATGTAAGTTCTTTCGCTTTACATTTTCCATTACTGTTCTTAACAGTTCCCTGTCTATTCTGTACTCACCAACTATGCTTCTTAATCCCTGAGCTATTTCCACCTTTTGCGCCTTCTCCATCCCAGCTGATACTCCTCCAAATGTTCTCCATATCTGTGATTCTATTCCCTCTCTAGTTGTCTGCTTAGTTTGTTTTGTTTTTATTTTTATTTTTTAGAGTCTGTTGATAGTTGTGAGTTTGTTGTCTTTTTAACGTTCATAATTTTGATCCTCTTTTTCTTAAAAATTCCCTTTAACATCTCATGTAATAATGGCTTCGTGGTAATGAACTCCTTTAACTTTACCTTGTTTGGGAAGCACTGTGTCTGCCCTTTCATTCTGGATGGTAACTTTGTTGGATAGAGTAATCTTGGTTGTAGGTCCTTACTTGTCATCACTTTGAATACTTCATGGCAGTCCCTTCTTGCCTGGAAAGTTTTTTTTTTTTTTTTTTGAGAAAGCAGCTGAGAGTCTTAAAGGAATCTCTTTGTAGGTAACTTTTTCTTTCTTTAATTTTTAAAATTTTATTTTATTGATGTTGTATTACATTCATCCCATTTTTCTCCCTCTGCATCCCCTTCACCCTACCCCTGACAGTCAAATCCCACATGTTGTCCATGTCCATGGGCCATCCATGCTAGTTCCTTGACTAAACTGCTCCCCTTCTTTGCCTCCTTCTCCCCCCTCCCCCCACCTCTCCCCTCTGCACACTGAAGGTCTGTTCCTTGTATTCATGTCTCTGGTTCTGTTTTGCTTGTTTGTTTTGTTCATTAGCCTCCTATACTAGGTGAGATCACATGGTATTTGTCTTTCACTGACCGGCTTATTTCATTAAGGATAATACTTTCCAGTTCCATCCATATTGTCACAAAAGGTAGGACCTTCTTCATCTTTCTGCTATGTAGTATTCCATTGTGTAAATGTACCCAATGATCCGTTCATCCACTGGTAGGCAAGGCACTTAGGCTGTTTCCAGCACTTGGCTATGGTAAATAGCACTGCTCTGAACATAGGGATGCATAGGTTCTTCTGCATTGGTGTTTCGTGGTTCTTCAGATACAATTCCAGCAGTGGAATTGCTGGGTCAAAGGCAGTTCCATTTTTAGTTTCCTGAGGGAATTCCACACTGTTTTCCATAGTGGCTGCACCAGTCTGCATTCCTACCAACAGTGCACCATACCACAGTTCCCTGTAGGTAAATTTTTCTCTTGCTGATTTTAAGATTCTCTATCTTTAACCTTTGACATTTTAATTATGATATGTCTTGGTGTGGTCCTCCTTGGACCTAGCTTGTTTGGGACTCTCTGTGCTTTCTGGATTTGTATATCTATTTCCTTTGCCAAATTAGGGAAGTTTTCCTTTTTTTTTTTTTTTTTAACATAAGTTTTTAATTTCTTGCTCTTCCTGTTCTCCCTTGACACTCCTATGATTCAGATGTTGGAATGTTAAAATTGTACCAGGCATAGTTGTTCCTATGCCTCTCCTTGTTTTTTTCAATTCTTGTTTTCTCTTTCTGACTGGTTGATTGTTTATTTCTTTCTTATGTTTTAGATAATTGATTTGAACCCCAGTTTCCTTCTCTTTACCGTGATTTCATGTGGGTTTTTCTTCATTTCACTTAGCCTTGCATTCACTCCTTCCTTTCTGTGTTTATTGTACTTAAGTGTATCTGTCAAGTCTGTGAGCGTCTTAATCACCAGTGTTTTGAATTCTTCGTCTGTTAGGTTGGCTATCTCTTTGTTGCTCAGTTCTCCCCCTGGCACCTTGATCTGCTCCCTCTTTTGGGCCGTAGTTCTCTGGCTCCTCAGCCTGACAGTTTTCTGTGTTTGCTTCTGTGTCTTAGATAGTTCTGTTGCACCTGTTTTGTAGTAAGGGGTGGAGCTTTAGGAATTGCTCAATGTGGAGTGACCTTTTTCACCATGTTGTGCTGTATGTGGGGGAGGGTTCTTAGGAAACTATGCCTCTTGCCAGTTGAGACCAGCAGTTTCTTCCTCCTCTCCAACCCCCACTGCTTTTATCATAGTCAGAGGCAATGTGGCTCTATTTTTCCTCTGCACTGGAACAGTGGGCTGCATGATCGCTTTCCATGTTTACATGTATGACTGTGCTTTTCTCCACAGCCTCAGTCCCTGTGCTGCCACTGCAGCTGCTGGCTCTATATTTCCCAGCACTGGAACCTTGGGCTGCACAGTCTGGCCCCGGGATTGCTTCCTAGTTTTAAATGCATGGCTGTGTTTTTCACTGCAGCCTCAGCTCCAGTGCTGCAGCTTCTTTTCTCTTCCTAAACTCTGCCCCTCTTATGTATGTAGCTGGGTATTTCTTTACTTCTTTATCTGTAGCACTTCCCTATAGTTTGATTTTCTGAAATGGCTGCATTGTTTTTATTTAGTTTTGAGGTAGATGTAAATTTCTTCTAGTTGTGAGGGAAACATTATGTCTACCTCCGTCTCTTACTTGGCTGATAGTCTCATGCTTTTGATTTTATTCTTGAGTATGTTATGAGTTGGTGGTCTAGCTTTATGTTTTTGGAATGTACCTGGCCAATTTTCCCAGTATCATTTGTTAAAGAGACTGTCTTTATTTCATTATACACTTTTGCCTTCTTTGTCACGTATTACTTGACCATAAAGGTATAGGTTTATTTCTGAACTCTCTGTTTTGTCCATTGATCTACATACCAGTACCAGGCTGTTTTGAGTATAATGGCATTGTTGTATAGGTTGATATGAGGTATTGTGATCCCTCCAACTTTGTTCCTGTTTCTTAAGACTATTTAAGGTATTTTAAAAAGTCAAAGTGTAGGTGATGTACAATATTTTATTAGTTTCAGGTGCATAACATAGTGATTTGATATCTATATATAGACTTTATGTAGTCATCACCTGATAACCTTCTGTTACCATACAGTTATGATATTTTATGTATTCTCTGTGTTGTAATTATATTCCTGTGATTTATTTATTTTATAACTAGAAATTTGTACCTCTTAATCTATTTATATTTTCCAACATTTTCACCCTCTGGCAACCACAGTTTGTTCTTTGTTTCTGTGTGTCTATTTCTGTTTATTTTGTGTTTTAGATTTCACATATAAGTGAAATCATATGGTATTTATCTTTGTCTGACTTATTTCACTTATAGTAATATTCTCTAGGTTCATCCATGTTGTGGCAAGATTCATTCTTTTTTATGCCTGAGCAATATAGTAATATTCCATTGCGTATACATATACACATGCACCATATATCAATACCTAGGGTACTTTTATATGCATCTTGGCTATTGTAAATAACCTGCAATAAACATAGAGGTTCGTATTATTTTTCATAGTAGCTGCATCAATTTATAGTGCCCTAGCACTTACTATTTTAATAACTAATACTTTTAATGACATGAGAATGAATGCATTTTCTGGAGTTGTTAAGTTTAAATATTTAGATGGCACTTGGAAAAAAAAAAAAAGATTTTCCATGTGCCTGATATTTTGGGAAAATTTTTAGAATAATTAAGCCCAATGTAGTCTTTTATTTTAAAACTTGCCTACAATTCATACTTAGTTCATACTTACTTAATTTACTAGAATTGTGGCAGGCGATATCTTTCAAGATGCCTTGTAATCAAATCTAGAATATTCCTAATCTCTAAATAAATGTTTTAGTAACTTTATTCTTATATCTTATTTTATCAATTTTTCTGATGCCTTAATTGTGTCTTATTTTCTGGACTTGGTGATTCTGCTTACGAAGTGATATACAGTTTGTTTCTCTGTAAGCACTTACTGAAGGTGACAAATTTGTTCTTTTAACACTTGAACTGTAGCTTTATTTTAAGGTTTCCTAGAAATGGAGAAAATTCTCCAGTAACCTTTATACTTAACCTTCAAGCCTACAAGTGAACAAAATTCAAATAGTAAGCTGCTTTTTTTACCTGCTGGGTTTATGAGGATTTAATGAATGAATAGTGCCTTAGAGTAGTGTCTTGCTTATAAGCAAGTGCTTAGTGTTAGTCCTTATTATTATGATTTTTTTTCTCTTCATGTGTATGTACTATTCAATGCCCTGTCACTTAGGAAAACCAAAACAATCACTTTTAATCACTTAAGATTTCAGGATAATGTAATAAAATCTTAGAAGGGTATTATGTAGAATAATTTAAGGAGCATAAATGATGATAAAATTAGTAATAATATTTCTTTTGAGCTGTTACTTAAGTATGAGTAATATTTGCTGAGCCATGGGATAAGTATAGTTTTGGAAAAGGTCAAGACATGACTCTTTTACAACCATAAAATAAACAAGTGTTAGAGTTTTTATTTAATTCATTAGTTAATGAAAAACCAGTAAAATAGTAAAACCAGGTCAAAGGAAATTCCAGAGAACAGACATGAATAGGCAGTGAGGAATGCGAAAAGATGTAAAGCTGTCTTCTTCTGTGTGTTAATTAATTGCATCTTCATCTGACAGATTCTTCTTTTGTCAGGGATTCCTCCTCAGCTTTAGCCATTATACAAGTTAACTTTTGTTCCTATAACAGAATTGCAAAATAGAGACAAACGTACACAACCCTATAGACTCAGAAATCACAGAGAAGGAAGGCCCTCTGAACAGGGAAAGGACATCCAATAATCTTTTTTTTTTTTTTTTAAAGATTTTATTTCATTATTTTTAGGAAGAGGGGAAGGGAGAGAGGCAGAGAGGGAGAGAGACATCAGTGTATGGTTGCTTTTCACCTGCCTCCAACCACAGATCTGACTGGAGACCTGGCTTGCAACCTGGTTATGTGCCCTGGCTGGGGAATCGAACCTGCGACCTTTGGGTTCGCAGGCCGGCACCTTACCCACTGTGCTACCAGCCAGGCCAGTAATCTTTTTTTTGTCTGTTTAAAGTCTGTACAATTTTTCAGTTGAAAGAAAGAGTATAGACATATGAGGAAGCAAGAAAGTTAAAGGTAAAAGTGAACCAAAAGAAGAGAATGTTTTTGGTCATAAAAATGCTCTTCCAGTCTTTTTTTTTTTTTTTTTTTTTTTTTTTTATAGTATTATCAGGAAGAATGTGTTTATTTTGTTGAACTTTGACCACAGGTAGAGGTCTTATTTTAGAAAAAGAAGAGAACAGGAGAGGGAAAGCAGATGTTAAAATATTGTTGGTGCGTGTTTTATTTCCCTGAATCATTACTTTTTAGATAAAAGCTTTGGTCTTCATAGAGAATGGTGTTACATTTAGATTAGAATTCCTAAGAACATTTTCTTAGTATCTGTCTTTTATTCTGTTTATTAATGTCATTTGAGGGTTTCTTTTATAATTTAAACACTGAAGAGGACCTATTTTTAATATTTTATAATGTCATTGGAGGAAGAATAACAGGGTTTTAATATTGCTTATTGAGATATATTGAGAAGATTTGAAGATTTATGACTGCCTGTTATGAGATACTCTACTGTGGTCCTGATGAATTATCAGATTAGAAGTGGTAAGGCTGCCTTTGGGAGATGAATCAGCTCCTGGGAATTGCACTGTGAATGTTCATGGAAATTCTCTTCAGCTGACAATCAAATGTACAGTGTGAAACAATGAGGGGTCCTATAAGGTTGTGGCCAGTTTCTGAATATGAAAAAGCAAGTGAGAATAACAGAATATAGTTTTCCTATTACTTTTTTGGTATGAGTCAGAGTTTAATAAATATTTTATTGCTGTACCTAACATGCATACTTTTCTCTTTCAGCCCACAAGTTTAACAATGTCATTTATTGATCTCCTTCCATCGCTAAAGTCATTCTTATTCAGAAATTTTTTTGTGATGTTTTGCACACATGGTGTCTTGATACTTGCAAAATGTTACTAATTGCTCACGACAAAATAAGTTCACTTTGAACTGAGACGAGGATTTGCTTGTAAAAAGCCCATATTTTTTATTTATAATACCTATTGCCACAAATATATGTGTTCTTCGCATGGCTTAAAGTGTAATGGAGACATTATTCAAACTGAAAAAGGAGGTAAAAACAGGTTCATATTAAGTAAAGCCTTTACTAAGTTTTATTTCTTAAAAATAATATTTGCCTAACATGAGAATATTTATGAATAATGTTTTTGGAAATAATATAAATCAAGAGTGAGGGCATAAAAATTGAGCCTTGCCTCTGTTTTTGTGTGATCTGCAACTCTTCTTGTGGAACCGTTACCTGGGAATGAGTATCTAGAGTAGATGCACTACTAAGACCTGTTTTATTCCCATAGGGGCTTTATGAGCAATAGAAATCTGATTTTTCTTCTCATCAATTTGGCTTTCCAATAAAAAGAAAAGGTGACCACCTTTCTTGCTACATTTAGAAAATAAAGAAAATTGGCAAAATAATTCTTAGTATAACGAGAAGAGAGGGATGTTAGATAAATTTAGCTTTTAGAAATATCATAAAAACACATTTGTGGGATGTGATATGGTGTCTAAGTCCAGAAACTCTATCAGATACCCCCCTCCCTGCAAAATCACACAAAAACACAAACAATGGTGGAATTTAAAGCTGAAAGAATTGAGTATAATATACACATTTTAAAAAGAACTATCAAATCACACTTTATGGGTTAGCCTCCCCTGCCTTTCATCTTCCCATCTGCCAAAAGAAGAAAAAAAAAATCCCCCCCCCCCCCCCAGGCAAACACAGAGTAACAAAACTGCAGTCAGTCCTCACTCCATGTGGGGTGGTTAGAATTTTTCTCAAAATTATTCTTATTTTGCCTGCTATGGGTCATTTCTGCAGATTCTTCTCACACTTGAAAGTGAAGCTGATAAGTTAAAAACATTCCTGTTAGTTTTATCTGACCACTAGGTACACCTGGATTTTTCCATGACATTGTCTTAAACCATTATAGGTTTAGATTTAAATCTGTGTTTACACTGACATCTAATAGAAAGCATGTATTTTAAGAGTGGCAAGTGTTGTCAGCTACTGAAATACATGATTCTTTAATAAAATGATTTCATGAGTTTACATGTTTGAGTATGTGTTACTTTCACTGTGCAATTCCATGTTATTAAGATTTAAAGTGTATAGATTTAGTTTGAATTACTCAGAATATACTTTATTGCTTTATTAAGCCATCACTTCACTTGGTGGATTAGAGCCCAAAATCCCATTATTGTGTGCAAACATTTGAGTTCTTTAATCCCATTAACATAGTGCTTCTTCCTTACCTAACACTGATATTAAGACCATTAGTAGTTTTCTGCAGTCTTAACTGTCCCCCTAAATTTCTAGCTTGCTGGATTTATAATTGTAGTTTTATTTCATACCTAAGATTTCTTGGTTCTCTATTTGACAATAGAAATACCAGGTTCAAATCTTGAATATCTATGTGAAGGTATTTTTTAACTGTAATAAAAGAATATATAACTCACTATGTTGTTAATGCAAATTAAGTATAATGATAGCTATGAAAATAGTCTATAAAATATAAAAAACTTTAGTATAAAGAATAAAAATAGCAAACAACATGTATGAGCATTTCTTGTGTCAGAAACTGCTAAGCCTCCAGATGCATTAGCCACTATCATCCTTAAATAGTCCTAAGAGGAAGATAATGTGATCCCATTAGCCTCATGGTAAATGGAACCATAGAGAAGTTACGTAACTTCCCCAAGGCTATACAGACACATCTAGCAAAATTCAAGATAAAACCCAGAGCCTGTTCTCTAAAACACTATTTACTACTTTTTCACCCATTATAACTGTTGTGATGAGTCAACTTTGCTTTTGCAGATAAGTACATTGCTCTTGGCATTGTCATTTATTGTCTGTTTTTTTCCCAGATCTTCTATTTCACATCCATTTTGAGATGGTTGTAAAATATCAGTAAACATATTTAGGCACATTTTGAGATAGAATACTGACTCAGAATGCCTTCAAGTATAAGTAACAGAAAATGAAAATTAATTTTGGCTTAAATGTAAAGGTTTATTTTCTCAAAATATACAAAGTCCAGAGATGGTAGACTCCATGGCTGGTTGAGTCAGTGACTGAGTAATGTATGTCACCAAGATGTAAGGAACCTGGGTTTACTGTTCTGCTGACCTTAGGATATCACTGATTTCCTTTAGTAATTTTTAGTGTTGACACAATATTAATACACAAAAATAATATGATAAAGACATAATAATATTGACATAATAATACACAGTACATAATGAAACAGTAATCTTGAAAGATAGGAAGATGCTTTCTCATTTTGGTTCTCCTTAAAAGTATGGGGATTTTTCCCAGAGATGCTCTAGTAGATCTTTCTTCAGGCATCATTGGTCACAACAAGATCATTCAATAAATAGCATGAGGAATGTGATAAGCATGATTGGCCTAGGATAGTTGGCATTTATTCAGGGGAAATACTGGTGACAGGCTATGTGGGATTGTTTTGTTAGAAGATAAAGAATGAATGTTGGTTCATTAGTCAACAGTGGACTTGATTGTATGATTTGGGGCAAATTATTTGACATTTCTGTGTTAGAATTTTGTCATTTCTGATATAATTTCTGTCTTATTCTTATAAGTCTGATTCCTAGTGTAAGTCCCAATACTCTTCTTCCAATTTAAATACATATAGCAAGTTTCAAAAACAGTCTAATGTCCTCAATAAGAAATCATTATAAAATAAACTCAGTCATAGGGATGATTATGAGGGTTTGGGATCTAGGAGATAGTAAAAGATCCGATACTTCCAACTCTTCTTGAGTTGGTGTCTGAAGGAGCTTCTCATACTTATATGTATGAGAACTAATAGTACATGGGAAATAAGATACTAGTAGATGGATTAATGTTTCAAATCTCAGTGTAGAGCTTTCTGGTGGAAGCACAAGGCCTATCCCAAATATCTAAGGAGCTTCCTCACTACTCACATTAATAGTAAAGCTCAACTTTGAGGTCTTTCACCCCTTCCCCCTTACACTTTTGCCTTCTAATGGCATGGTACATCCATGATGAAGAGCCTGTAGAGGCTTGGCCATGCCCCATGTGCTTCTCTTTATTGCCAGAAGATACCACTGCCAGTGAGTGTGTGGCTCCAGCTGCATTCTGAAATGTGTCCAGGTGCACATTTGCTCCTTCTTGGGGAGGGGGAAGTGGGCAGGGACTTTTGGGGTAGGAGAGTTTCTTAACAGCTTTTCTCCTAGAATTCTTACTAGACAATAGTATTTTATCCTGTGATAAAACAAATCTACTTATATTTGTAAACATAGCAGTTTAGTACCTTATTCAATTAGATGTTACCAAGGATTAAGAATCAAGATGTATTTTAAATATGTGAAGTCCTGATAGCTGTAAGTTTTCATCTTTCAGTATCACCAGTATAAACATTTTAACTCTGTAGGATATAACTTATATGCCATGTATATTCAGTTTTTAAAAAACAACAAAATTTTTCAGCTTTACTGAGGTATAATTGAAGAAATTGAATGATACCTAAAGTGTACAACTTGGTGATTTACGTATGTATATACATTGTGAAAGGATTCCAGCTATCAAGTTAGAACATGTCTATTACCTCAAACTTTTGACTTCTCTCAGCAAATATCAATTATATAATACAATGTTATCAGCTATAGTCATCATGTTTTACATTATATTCTTGGGGACCTTATTCATCTTAGAGCTGAAAGTTTGTACCCTTTTATTAACTTTTCCTTATTTCCCCCATGCTCTAGCCCCTGGCAAACACTTTCCTACTTTGGTTTTATGAGTTTAACTTATTTTTTTAAATATCTACTTTAATATCTGCATATATTTGCAAATCTGATGAGTTAATATCTAAAATTTATAAAGAAGACATACAACTCAAGAACGACTCTCCCAAAACAACACTTAATTCATTTGAGAAAATGGGCAGAGGACCTAAATAGACATTTTTGCAAAGAAGGTGTACAAGAGTATGAAAAAGGTGCTTAAAATAACTAATCATTAAGGAAATGCAAATGAAATACACTTGTTAAAATTCCTATTATGGAAAAGGTAATAGTGTTGGTGAGGATGTGGAGAGAAGGGTACCCTGTGTATTGCTGGTAGGAATGTGAATTGGTGCAACCACTATGGAAAACAGTATGGAGTTCCCTCCAAAAATAAAAATAGAGTTGCTATATATCCCAGTAGTTTCTCTCTTCTGGGTATTTATCTGAAGAAAATGTAAACACTAACTCAGAAAGGTATATGCTTCCCAGTTTGTTGCAGCATTATTATTATTATTATTTTAATTAAAAAAAAAGATTTTATTGATTATTTTTAGAGAGAAGAAGGGATAGAGGCAGTGAGGGAGAGAAACATCAATCTATGGTTGTCTTTCACCTGCCTCCAGCAACAGACCTGGCTGGAGACCTGGCTTGCAACCTGGTTATGTGCCCAGGCTGGGAATTGGGTTAGCAGGCTGGTGCCTTCCTACTGAGCCACCAGCCAGGGCCTCATTGCAGCATAATTTACAGTAACCATGATGTGGAAACAACTGTCCAGGGATGGATAATGGGATAAAGAAAATGTGTCCACACCCATGCATGTGTACACATATGGAATGTTATTCAGCTGTGAGAAAGAAGGAAATCATGTTACTTGCAACAGTATGGGTGAACTTTGATTTCATTCTGCTAGAGAGAGAAAGACAAATACAGATTTTATTGTTTTTAACTATTTTGAACATGACATAACTCAGACCCCTGGGGGATTGTGCTATTTCACCCATGGCATGCAACTGCTGTATTTTTGAGTTTTGTGTTTTCATGTTACATTTTTTTGCTTTACTTGGTATCATTGTATCATAGACATTTTTTTTTGTTGTTGTTGTCCTTCTTAACTATAGTGGCCCCTCTTCACTCTGCTATTTCAGTATTGGTAGGGAACTGCCCAACCAAATTAAAAGGATAAGTCTTTAGTGAAGGATAAAGCAGCTCAGATTGCCTTCTCACAGGTTTTTAACTGCTTTTTTTGTTGACTGTATCTTCAATCTTTGAGTTTGGAACTCTTCCTTATTAGATGAAGATTTCACATAGTTGAATAATTTGTGAGAACTTAGTGGGGATTTAATTGATATCAGATGATTCTGTAGCACTTCTTGATTTTGTTATTTAAGTTTCTGAGCAAGTGAATTGTTAGGATTAGAGAAGTTCAAGTATCTATTGTACAGAAAGAAGTAAGGCTGACAAAGTCATGGGCATGCCATTGTGCACCTCTCCCTCACACAAATGACAGACCACACTCTCCATGATTCTTGAAACAGCACTGTAGACAGACACTGCTCACTAGTTAAGGTAGAACTGTGGGATATAGCCAATTTGTATCAGAACAGAGGTTTCTAGTTACTTAGGTAGAACTCAGCTTAAGTTTCCAGTCAGTCATTCTACTCTCCAAAAGTTCTAACTTGGAAGAATAGTGTACAAACAAATAAAAACAGAGAAACTTCCAGAGGTGACAGGATTTTATTACTAAGCATCAAACCAATATGAAGAATCCAAACCAAAATAAACTTCTAAAAATACAGAGTTCTTTTGCTTCCTTTCAGAGACTCTTACAGTGAAATGACCAGGCTTTTATGCAACACAGACACACACACACACACATACACAATTTGATTTACTCTGTAGTCTTTGGACTTTTTAGGCCAGTGAAGAAAGATGTAAGGTTGACTTAATCTCTGAGTTACCAAAACTCAGGTGATGCCAGCTTGATGTCCATGATTGCCCAAAAGTCTAGTTTCATCTTGTATGTTACTACAGAGTTAAGCAGGTCTCACCCCACTGCAATTAAAAATAGAAAACTTCAAATTTGTGGCCGTTTTTCTCTCTTGACTGAGGTACTACATAGTAAATGTTGGATTCTAGATTAAAATATGGGGTCTCCAAAGGAAATCATGGAGAACCAATTTTGATGCCTGCATTCCTTGCACTTTTAGGGAGTATGAAGAGATAAATTGAAAGAACCAATAGAGAAGGGAAGATTTGTAAGATTTATTTTTTTAAGGTTTTATTTATTTACTTTTAGAGAGAGGAGAAGGGTGGGAGAAAGAGAGGGAGAGAAACATCGATGTGTGAGAGAAACTTTGATTGGTTGCCTTTGGAATATGCCCCAACCACTGACCAGCCTACAGCCCAGGCATGTGTTCTGACTGGAATCAAACCTGAGACTTTTTGCTTTGGGCTCAACCAACTAAGCCATGCCAGTCAGGGATATAAGATTTTTGAAAGCTTTGCTAGACTGTGAAGGGAGTCATGAAGGGAGACATGAGTATGTGCTCATGTCAGATGAGTGGGGCTTCTTCCATGGATCCCCCAGGAACAAATGTTTCATGCAGTTTTGAGACAGAGGCCCATTGCCCAAGAACACTAGAACACAGTACATGGGTAGTAGAGGTCTCTGCCTTGGGAAGGGTGTTTTCTGGTACCAAATGAGCACCTCACTAGAAAGAGTGGGTGACAGGCCATTGTAAAATAGTGCCTAAGGCTTCTGGTCACCTGCAAATCAAGGGCTCAAACAGGTTGTACTTTTGCATAAAGATAGACTATTGATCTTGAACTAGGTTACCTAATTTCTGAATTGAAGATATATTTGTAATAATGTGGCATTAGACTGTCTCAGAGAAGAGTGAATAGAAGTCATCATATCTGTCCACGCTTTTTCTTCCAGGATGGGAATAATTCTCTCCATTAAATACGTTGTAAAGAGACATTGGGCTTATGTAATGCATTATTTGTTCCTTCCCACATCTCCTGTGTCCTATTTCTCATTCATCATACTTTTGCTTTAATTGTTTTGTGTTTGTATGCATTTGTTTTCAGTAGGCCTTTATTTTCATCTGTTTTCTGACCTTTGCATTCATAGGAATATGCACATCAAATTCCTTTCTAAAATATAATTTAGGAAGCTCAGTTTCACATTAAATGTCTTCTCAATTTTTTGAGATGTTTTATGGACAAGGAAAACTTCACAGAGCACTCCTTTGAAAGCTTTATAGGGATGATGTGTATGTAGATATTTGTAAGGCATTTAAAATGTTATTTAATGGAGTACTGTGTAAATCTTGTATTTATAAATGTACCCTGTAAGTTGGCTTATCCACTATATGGTGGTGAGGAATATATTTCAATCAGAGGGTACAGCAAGATCAGAGAAATAATGTAACAAAAACAAGATGGATGCAAGAAAATATAATCCCTTTAAGTTACTGAAGTTTTAGCTTTGAGGATGAGAGTGGTAGAAATGAGTTTTGAGAGAGAAGCAGTTTAGACTCATGGAGAGGCTTGCCTACAGAACTTGGATTTCATTCTGCATAGATGAGGGGATGAAGGTATCGAGTAAGGGCTGCTAGTTAATAAGCCCTTGATGGACAAGTTCTGCCCAAGTTAATTTTGCTCTCACACCCAACTGTATGACCTCCAGCATGGAGTCCGATTTATAATAGACATTTAATTAGTATTTGAATTAGAAAATAAATTCATTGACCCAGAAGTTGACATTAAAAATGTAGGCAAGAAAGGGAGCTGCAGATAATGAATGTATTACATATTATCATAAGCTTTTCTTAAAATTATTTCAGATATGGACATGGAAATATGAATACTATATAGTTAGATCTAATTTTATTAGTAGTCATTATCAGGCATTAGTATGCCTTAAAAAAGCTTTCATATTAGTCCTTAATATTTTTAAAAGATTTTATTAGTTTTAGAGAGAGGGGAAAAAAGGGAGGGGGGAAGAGAGGGAGAGAAACATCTATGTGTGGTTGCCTCTTGTGTACCCCCAGCTGGGAATCTGGCCTTCATCCCAGAAATGTATCCTGACTGGGAATTTAACCTGTGACCCTTTGGTTGGCTGTCTGGGACTTAGTCCACTGAGCCATGCCAGCCAGCGTTAGGTATTTAAATTTTTTAACAAACAGATTTAATGTTATTAAATTTTATTGTAATATAGATTTTTATTTTCACCCTTGATTGGGGACTGCTTTCATATTCAAGTAGATTTTATGAAGTATCAATCTAGTTATTTTAAATCTTCTCTAGTATTGATGTAATTTCATATCATAAAATTAATATATAAGAAATTAGCCAAGGTGTAGAAAATATATTTTGAACACACACACAAACAGGCTTTATAATGTTGATGAAAGATTATAATGATTTATATTCATGTCTGTTATACTAGGTACTCCTGAATGTCTTACATCTTTGTAAGAGAACTTGAAATATATTTTTAATGTTTTTCTCTCTCAGAAGTAAATTGCCCCAGAAGGACTTGGAAATGTTATTCCCTGGAATGAGTGCTGATTTTACAAGTGAGAATTTTTCAGCTGCCTGGTATCTTATAGAAAACCACTCAACCACCAGGTTAGTGATGTGGGTTATGCTGCTTTAGAGACCTTTGACTTTGGATGAGCTTATGGACATCTCACGGTATCTATTTTTTTGTTTATTAAAAGGGGATTATTAATTAGAGGACCTTTATATACTACCATCATATTGTTCTATAAGTTTCATTATTTTTGAAACCTCTTAAAACTGTGGAATCTCAGCTGGGTAACTGAACTGATATGTCTGCATGTGACCATGCCCCACTCAAATAACAAAACTTTTTAAGTCCTGGTATAAAGTGGGGAACGTACCTCCTTCCCAACCATAGAACAAAGGAAGATGACTTGGTTTATTATTTTGCAGAGACTTGGTTTAAAATTAGGCAAAAATATAGATAAGGTCATTATTTAAATTAAAGTTCTCCTTTTTGTCTTAATAATTACATTTTATCCACTTTATCTACAGGACTGGGTTTTTAACATTTTTTGAGAACTTCTAAAACATTTTTAGTAAAAATGAATGTTTTATTGCTTAGAATTTATATTCTTAAAAAGTCAACTTGTTAAAATATGACTTAGAAATTTTTCACCTATTAGGAAGAAAACCATTAGTAGAAAACATGAGGAAAAGTTGGTATATACACAGAATAAATTTGGCCTGATAAATTTTTTAAATAAATGTCTGAAATCTTTCATTGTAGAAGATGATTCTAATTTTACATTATGAATGTGCTTTTGCTTTTTCGGTTGCTGTAAGTCAGAATTAATGTCTTTTCTGTGTAGGGCTATCATTGCGCTCTATATTCAAAGTTTTATAGCTCTATAAAGTAAATATACATGTATATATTTTTATACCAATATATATCATATATACATATACCAGTTGAGAAGTTCTGAATATCAGCCCTCTGGTGGAAAAACCTACATCATGAAACTGTGGGTACTAAGGCAGGATCTTTGTACATTCACTTCTGTATTGTGTATACAAACTGAGCGTACTGTTACCAATTACCACGTTAATGACCTATATCCAATCATTAGCATCGAAATTATAGAAAGCCAGGAGGAAGTCTTCAATTCACAATTTAAATAACTAATAAGACTGTAGTAGTTTATGTCTAAACCACAAGCAGAGAAAAGAATAGGTAGTTTCCTCTATTTCAGAAGTTTTATTTCTATTTGAGTTAAGAAAATCTGGCTATAAAACTTTGAGTATATTGAGTACCATGATAGCCCTACACAGAAAAGATTAATTCTGACTTAAGTATTTTATACTTAACGCATTGTCTTATTTCTTTTTTGCTTGTTAGGGGTGTCAAATTTTTGGTTTCTTTGTTTCATTTCAGTTTTGAACAGCTTAAAATGGCTGTCACCAACCTGAAGAGACAGGCTAACAAAAAGAGTGAAGGTAGCCTGGCATGTGTTAAAGGGGGTCTTAGTACTTTCTTTGAAGCCCAGGATGCTCTCTCAGGTAAGGTGACCCTCATGGTCATCCGCTATCGCTTCCACAATAGAAACCTAACACTGTTTGCAGAGTGTTTCCAGGGTGTAGTATTGGGTTTGCATTTATAAAAGTAGGTATCTAAAATGTTCCATAAATACTTGCAGACCAGGCTGGAATTTCTTTGAAGGCTTGGTACTTGAAATATTTGTCAGGTTTTTGTAGACTTATGGTAAATGTGTGAAATAGGTGACTGCTTTCCCTCTCCACAGTGCCCAGTCTCAAGGGCTGTTGAGAAATTAAATTCCAATAGGTAGAACTCTAGAATTTTAAAAATCCTTTTATAGCTATCAATATTTTACATATGTAATTCTATAAATGTGACCTATTATGTGTTTGATTTGGAAAGGACTGATGGTAATGTATCATTCTCTTTTGCTGTCTCCCCACCAGTCCCATACACAATATTTAACTGTCCACCATGTGTGTCATGTCTATATGCAAGGGAAATTGTGCTAAATAGAAGTAATGTGGCTTTAGACACTTCAGGGAAAGATGTTAGATAGGTTATTTTCCCCTTGAAACTATTTTAATAGAAATCAAATTATCTAGTAAAAAGTAATATATATTAATAAAAGCCCAATTCTTTTAAAAAACAAAGACACCTATAACCTAGCACCTATATAGCTAAGTACTGACTATAGACAAGGAGGCCACACTTTCTTCCATTCAGAAAGACTAAATTGTTAAATTAATCACATTTTTAAAGCATATCCTTTTATTGTTTTAAAGCCTCTTCCTACTGGGCCAAACATAACTTGTCACAAATGTTCATCCGATACAGCTCTTTCAGGTAGAAGTTCAGTTTTTTGTTATTTATTTTTGAAGATTTTATTTTTTTTTTAGAGAGAGGGGAAGGGAGAGAGGCAAAGAGGCAGAGAGGGAGAGAGACATCAATGTATGGTTGCCTTTCACCTGCCTCCAGCTACAGACCTTGCTGGAGACCTGGCGTGTACCCTGATTATGTGCCCTGGCTGGGAATTCAACCAGTGACCTTTGGGTTTGCAGGCTGGTGCCTTATCCACTGTGCCACCAGCCAGGGCAGAAGTTAGGTTTTAAAAGGAGTAAAATGTAAATGTCCAGGATAGAGCAGAAACGTTAGGTAATCTTTGATAAATACTCTGTCAAGTAGTGATCAAGTAGTTTTCTCTTTGTGTTTCTTGATATTCTGAGTTGTCAATGTTATGTCAACATTAGAAACCTGAGCATATATGAACAATTCATTGTTACCACGTTATTGATATGTTTAGTGGCTATACAAATGATAATTTTCCATATATGATTAGCTGTTCTCATAAATAATTTTACTTAAAACTATTTCACTTAGAAAAAATGTTTGACTTTTTTCTCTACCTTTTAAAAATATACATATTTTATAAACATATATTTGCTTATGGTTTTACATCTATAAATGGCTTCACTTTTGGCAGATGTTAAGAAGTTTTTTTTTGTGCATTAAATTTATATAGTTACATCCTGATTGTTGTGGCTCAGTGGATTAAGTGTTGGCCTGGGAACCAGAGTCACTGGTTTGATTCCTAGTCAGGGCACATGCCTGGGTTGCAGGCCAGGTACTCAGTTGGGGATATGCAAGAGGCAACCACACATTGATGTTTCTTTCCCTCTTGTTCTCTCTCCCTTCCCGTCTCTCTAAAAATAAATAAATAAAATCTTAAAAAAAAAAAAAAAAAGTAAATTTATGTAGCTTTGCTTTGGCTGGGTGGCTCATTTGATTGGAGTGTTATCCTGTACACTTGAAGTTTGTGAATTTGATCTCCAATCAAGGTACATACCTAGGTTGCAGGTTCAATCTCTGGTTGGGGCATGTACGAGAGACAACCAGTTTCTCTCAGATTGATATTTCTCTCTTTCCCTTCTTCTTTCCTTAAAATCAATAAACATATCCCTGGGTGAGGATTGAAAACAAAAAGTGTGTAGTCTTTTCTTATTAGACTTTTGCCTTAGAAGTCTATGTAACTTAAAAGTTTAACAGAGATAATGGTGATGAACTACTAATAAACAACTGGTTATCCCATATAGAAAATGAATTTAATAGTGAATTTGAAAATTGTAGATACATATTTTAGCTTTTTTTTTTTTCATGTCAATGAAATGCATACTGTAAAAATACTAAACAGATGAATAATAAGAAATACCGAAATTCAGAGGGAAGCGAAAAAGGGGATGGATGTAATACAACAATAAAATTAAAAAAAAAAAAAAAAAAAAAAATTAAAATTTCTGTTTTGTTAAAGTAATGGTATCCAGATAATTTATATAATTGACTTAATACCACACAGCTTAATAAAATGATAAAAGGTAAAAAAAAAAAAAAAAAAATACTGAAATTCCATTGTACAGATAATTACAGTACAATTTTGGTATATTTCTTCTTTTTCCTGAATTTATATGACTATTATAAAATTGGAAATATATATATATATACACACAATTATGTATTCTTGAAACCTTTCTTCATGTTATTTTTCTGGGTATTTAATATACTGTAGTACTTGATTTATTATTAGCTCTTTAGAAAATTTTTTGACTATAGTCTTAAGTGAAATTGATCTGTGATTTTTAAAAATGCTAATTATTGGTCAGGTTTTGGTGTTAATATTATAGAATCTTAATATATGTGTATGTATGTATTTTGAATGGGTTATGTAGATTAGGAATTATATGTTAGAAATGTGAAAGAGCTAATAAATTGCCCAAGTAATTTATTTTACTTTTTATTATATTAAATTTCAAACATGCTAAAAGTTGAGAGGATAGTACAGGCATCCCCATATACCTGTCATCTAGACTTAATAGTTATTACTCTTTTTCCATACTTGCTTCATTAGTCTTTTTGGAGATTGGTTGGTTAGTTGATGGTTTTCTGACCTCAAGCAGCATGACATTTCTATCCTGTGTACTTTAGTACGAGCCTCTCTGCTATTCCCAATAAAAATATTTACTTACACAACTACAGTGCTATTATCACAGATAACAAAAGGTTTCTCTTTAGAAAGAGGAGAAGGGAAGAAGAAAAAGAGGGAGAGAAATATCTATGTGTGTGGTTGCCTCTCTCGCATGTCACCAACTAGGTACCTGGCCTGCAGCCCAGGCTTGTGCCCTGACTGGGAATCAAACCAGTAACCCCTTGGTTCACAGGCTGGCACTTAATCATCTAGCCACACCAGCCAAGGCTAATAATTCTGTCATTTAACGTACTTTACTCCAATATATTGTTTGGAGTTACCTAACTGGACATTAATAAGATTTAGTTTCAACATTTCTGGCTACATGTGGTGTGTATTTTCTATTTTATCACATCAGGAAGCCATTAGTGTCTGCTTGTTCCTCTTGGGGCACACTATGATGGATCAGTGGGTTCAAGTGATGTGGGCACTGGCAATTGGATACACATGTGTGTGTGTGTGTACATATATACATATACTTATATATATACATTATATATGTGTATTTGAAATTTCTACTTTCTGTGTATTTTGTTTATTTTCATTTGGTTTCCCCTGAAATTCTCTCTTTCATCACAATTTTCATGTTTTTTAGCATTGCATTATAATTTTCAAATTATTTGTAACATATTCTAGGCCCTTCTCATTATCAACTCAAGTTTATTTGTATGTTCTACTTCCTTTATTTACGTTAATTCTCTATTTTTTATTGATTTTAGAAAGGAGGTGTAAAGAGAGAAACATCAGTGTGCTTTTACACTTATTATTCAATCATCAGTTGATTCTTATATGTGCCCTGACTGGGGGGAATCAAACCCACAACCTTGGTGCATGAGGGTTAACACTCTAGCTGACTGAGCTAACCAGCCATGTGATACATTATAATGCCATATTTGTGTTTCCAGAAATTGAAATTTTAATTTTTCTTTTTGATCTAGTAGTTTGTAATAGATGTTTGTTTTTTCAAAGTTAGTTTCAGTCTTACAATAAAATGAAAACAGGTATGTTTCTTAATATGCCTATTTTCTGTTACTGTGCATAAAAATGGGGGTATAGGGCATGTTCTCTTCAGGGCACACACTTTTCCATGACTATTCACGCTGCCATTCTGTACCTGTACCAGTCCCTTGAAGTCTTGATGAGCCTTGGTTTCTTGCCAGCTACTACTCATAGCAGTCCTCCCAGGTCACAGTGGTGTTTGTGAAGCTTCTTATAAAATTAGAGGCCTTTTTACTTCCTCACTGCCATCTGATTTTCACCTTTGTTTTAGTGATCATTCCCTGACTGCCCCTTAAACTTGTCACCTGTAGAAGTCACATGCTTAGTGGCAAGTCCACCATTATCACTGCTCCTTTTGGGGACGACAAGGGGCCAACTGTGTGAATTATTTCTTTTTATAATGTACTAAAAAATACCAAACTGAAGAGGCCAAAGCAGAGTAACTAAGCTGCTCAACACATGATTGGTTTACTCTTCCTGGTTACTTTTATTGCTGCTCCTCCAGGTGGTGTGAGCCTTGTTGAGTTTTTTGGCATGTTCTGTTGTTAATTATCTTTGGGGATGCCCAAAAATTCCATTTAGGTTTTTTTGTAAGATAAGAAACACATTTTTAATTTTCACCAATAACTTTATTGATTGGGATACTTTGAGTTTGTCAACTATCCCTTGCTATTGACTTCTAGTGTGTAGAGGCCAGGGATGCTGCTAAACATCTTTCAATGCATAAAACAGCCCCACAACAAAGAATTATTGGCCAGAATGTCAGTAGTATGAATAAACTTTGCAAACCGCTTTTGACACATTCAGTCAGTCATACCACCCTCTCCATAGATGCACAAATCTTTTTCTGCATTTCAGTTGCATTTTTACCATTCTTGAAATAATACAGCATGATATGCTGAAAATGTTGTGTATCTTTTTTCATCTTCTATATTAAAATGCACAAAATCCACCAATTTTGATGTTTGTTTTTAATGCATCTGATATGACAGCTGTCAATTGTATTGAATAAAGTTAAAGACTACTAAGCCCTACTAGAGTCATAATATGGAAAAAAACTAAATGAACTTTTCGGCCAACCCATTATTAATGTATGAAGGTAATCTAGGCAGGTGTGGTTATATAAGTGAGAATCATTTATACCTGCTAATCTTCTATGTAGTAGTTGCAATTAGATTATTATTTACTTTTTTCAACATAACTGAGGAAGGAAAGGATTTGCAGATTACCTAAACAATTTAAATATGTTTAATATTTATATATTAATAATGTATATATGTTTAGCCATTCATAAAAATTTGCTAGAATAAGAAATAGAAACTAAATGTTTGGAAAGCTTTTTTTAAATTTAAATTATTAATACATCTTAACGTATTCCTTCCTAGTCTTTTCTTTCAGTAAGTGTTATGTTCAAAGGTTGGCACATGGGCCACATTAAGCCCTAGGTGCTTTTTGTACGGCCCAGGAGCTAAAGATGGCTGTTTTCCAAGGTTTTTTTTTTTTTTTTTAATTTCATTATTTTTAGAAAGAGGGGAAGGGAGAGAGGCAGAGAGGGAGAGAGACATCAATGTATGGTTGCCTTTCACCTGCCTCCCAAGGGTTGTTTTTTAAAGAAGAAAAGAAATGGGAGAAGAAAAACATTTTATAGAGGCCCTATGTAGCTTACAGAGCCTAAAATATTTACTGTCTGATTCCTTATAGAAATAGTTTTGACAGTCTGTGATCTAGTTTGACTATTGTCCTATCACACTGGCTAGTAATAACAGTGGTTAGAGGATATATATTGTAGTGTATCTTCATTGAGTCCTTATAGACATTGCCCATGTCATTTCATAATGCCTCAATTAATAATGGCATTATATAAATTCATGGACAATTATTATGATAATTTTATTGAAATTGGCATATTTGATATCCACATTTTGCTTGAGAGTTTAAAATGTCAAATTTCAGTAAATAAATAGGCAGTCTTTTCTATAGCTGATTTTTTGAATAAAACTTTTATATGCTTTTTTTTTTTTTAAGATTTAAAAAAAAAAAAATTATTTCCAGAGAGAGAGAGGAAGGGAGAGAAGCAGAGAGGGAGAGAAACATCAATGTATGGTTGCCTTTCACCTGCCTCCGGCCATGGACCTGGCTGGAGACCTGGCTTGCAACCTGGTTATGTGCCCTGGCTGGGGAATCGAACCTGCGACCTTTGGGTTCGCAGGCCGGCACCTTATCCACTGTGCTATCAGCCAGGGAAACTATATGCTTTTTTGTTTCCCAAATATAAATTTATGATGTTCAGTTGCTTCAAGTTTTATTTATTTTTTAATTTTTAAAAATTTTTATTGATTTTATTATTTTTAGAGAGAGGGGAAAGGAGAGAGGCAGAGAGGGAGAGAGACATCAGTGTATGGTTGCCCTTCACCTGCCTTCAGCTACGCACCTGGCTGGAGACCTGGCTTGCAACCTGGTTATGTGCCCTGGCTGGAAATCTAACCAGCGACCTTTGGGTTCACAGGCCAGCACCTTATCCACTGTGCCACCAGCTGGGCCACCAGCGGGGCTGCTTCAAGTTTTAATAGATTGGAAACAGTAACAAACCTGAGATTGTGTAACAAGTTGCTTACTGAGTTACACTATATAAAGATATTTTCAGAGAAAATAAAATGTTAGGTGAACCAGGCACTTGTTATTTGGTTTAATTTTCTGGAAAATATGCTTGCCTTTATCAAATCCCTGTGTCTCTTGGCCCTTATGCTTGTCTGACAGCTTGACAGTGGGTCTGCTGTCAGGGAGAAGGCTGGCAGGAAGCTGCTTTCTCAGCAGCAAAGGGCTGTAAAGTGTACTGGGGGAGTCAGGTTCACCCTGTTTTAACAAAAACCATCAGTGGTGGGTTTTGTTAGCAACAGAAAATAAGACTGCAGTATTTCCTTTGATGCTAATTTTGATTTAGAAAAATAACATTTGAATGTTATGTAATGTCTTATTGCCATGGACAGACCACATGTAATGCCTCCTTAGTGAAATGCAACACGTGTCAGTTGTACTTTTTGCAACCAAGACTGTCAGAAAATCACAGCAATGTTATATAAATAGAATGAGCAGATTTGCTTGTGTTGAGCATGGAAGTCTTTCTAGTTTCACTTTTTAATATTTGGACATTTTTATCTCCTTTTCTTAAAGATAGAGAAATGTACAATTTAAATTTAGGCTTTAGTATCTGCAACATTTTGTTATTATCACATAATCCAAATTTGAAACATTAAAGGGATAACTTTAAAAAAATTCTGTATCAACCAAGACAACAAAAATATAGTGGCTATTTATTTCCTGAATGTATTTTTCAGTAAATCTGCTTCTTCAACAGAGAAGCGGTCTATTTTAGAATTTCAAACAAAATTAAAGGTTGCTTTACAAGATGAAGTATATTAAAGGACACAATCAAAATTAGAAACTAATTGCAAGAACTAGAGAAATAGATGTATCATACATTGAGCACTGAATTTGACCCAGAATTTTCTAACCAATCCATCATGGGAAACAAATTGTAATTTATTAAAGAAATACACTTTTTCCCCTTAGACTTTCTTTCCTCAGAAATCTGTCACTCATGCACAACTGGCAGGGTTGAGGCAGAACCAGTAAGTTTCTTTTAGGAAAGTGTTTGACACTCTATTTGAATGAGAATAGATAACCTAAGAGTGATGTTAATTTCAGTGTATTGGCTGTGAGGCCTGTGGAGTTGCATTTGAGTTTTGCAAGAGCAAATTATGTGAAAGAATAAAATTCTAGGTGTTGTAGTAGCTATTATTTTTTACTGAATTAAGTTCCCATGTAACATAATAAGTCTGTTGTTCTCATTTTATAGGTGTGAAAACAGGCTTAAACTGTTGATGCTCTTTGCTCCTGCAGTACAGGCAGTATGGGGTGAAGTTTTTTGTTAGGAGATCAGACTGCTTGATATCAAATTTTGGGATTGACTTTGTAACTTTGGTCAGTTTACTTAATTTCATTAAGTCATGGGTTTTGGCATATGTGAAATACAAATAATATTACAACACATTATTGGCCTCTTATAAGAGCAGTATACATTAGAAACTTGTAGTGCTTAACTTATGGTCATGGCTAAATTAATGTTTAGCTTGCTATTTTTGTTATTTTTATTATGTTGCAAATTTGAATTTAAAATTGTATTTCATCATTTTGTTTTGAAAATTTCCTAGGTGCTTCACCTAAGCTTGATTTGTTTTATTTAAAACCTCCTCCCTTTGCTAGGTAGAATAGTTTTAACATATCAATTAATAGTCCTGGCTGGGTATCTCAGGTGGTTAGAATATTGCCCTGATAAGCCCAGATTGCTGATTCGATTCCCCATCAGGACATGTAAAAGATCATCCAAGAATGCATAAATAAGCGGAACAGCAGATGTTTCTCACTCTTCCTTTTTCCCTTCCTGTCTTTCTCTAAAATCAATAAATGCTAATTTAAAAGAACAAATAAAAAGAATACATAAGATGTAACTTGTTAAGTGATTTCCTAATAATCTTTATAAGAATTATGTAGACAGGTATCAATAATATTAAAAAACTCTCCAATGTAATTATACATTCACAAATTGATGTACTGGTCAATAGTACTAGGTATTTCTTGGTAACTTCCAGGGAAATAATTACAGAATGAATAGAATGTGAATAACATGTATTTTGCCAAGACAAATATTTTCAGATTGATGGATTTCAAATAGTATTTCTGTTTTCGAGATGGTGATCTGAGAAATGACTTCCTGTGGCCAAATGTCAAAGATATTATTCACTTGAGTCTCATTTTTCCTTTGTAATTCAACTGTTTTTGCCACTCAGCATTGAGGATTACATGATTATATATATGTTTAATATAGTATTTTTACTATATTAAAGTAAAAATATACTTTTTACTTTATTTACTTTATATATTTTACTATATATAAGTGTGAAATTATGAATAATTTAGATTGGTGTTTGCTGGTTACTTTGTTGAGTTTATGAAGAGATTTTGCACATTTGTGGTTCTTTCCAGCAGTGAAAATAACATGACCATTTTGAAAACTGTTTTAAAATGTCATTTTGATGTAATATTCCCACCCACTTAAATAGATTAAATTTTAATTGGACATTTTGTTCTAGCCATCCATCAAAAGCTAGAAGCAGATGGGACGGAAAAAGTTGAAGGCTCCATGACGCAAAAACTCGAAAATGTTCTGAACAGTGAGTTTCATTCTACTACCCAAAACTATTTACGGACTTTATAACAAGCTTTGATATAGTTATTGGATCTGGTTTCACAGAATAAGGCAAAGAAGTTGCATTTTAGAATTCATTTCTAAATAGTAGTGTTTAATGAACATAAAGGGGAATAAAAGCATTGAAAATGTATCCTGACTTTTTGCATTTTATTTATGAGAAATCATAATTTAAAAACAAGCCAATATATTTTTAATAAGTAAAATTTGCCAGTATGAAAAAGAGCACTACATAAATAGCATTGTGAAAGACAGAAAAGCATTGAGGTAGTAGCCAGAATTTTTATTGAGCAAAACCTGAAAAAGCATCTTTAAATATCTACCAGTATTAATACAAATAATATCAGCTACTAGACTAACGGATGCCTAGGTGTTACTTATTTATACCTGGCTTTTTTTCCCCAAACGAACTTAAGCTAGCTGCCTATTTAGGAGGGTTTCTAATTCTGAGACACTTCTAAAAAACTGTAGGCCAAGAGGAACTAACATGCAAAATTTTGGAATCTGTGCACCTCTCCTTATATGAGGTCTCTCCCGAAAGTATTGGCTATGTAAACTTTTAATTATATTGACGTTGGCTTTATACTTTCGGGACAGACCTCATATACTAGTTCCCAAGTACTTCTAATACTGATTTGAAAGAAACTCATTAGATAAATCCATTCTTACTATAGTATTATTGGCTGGCTTAAAAGAATGTTATCCTCTTTAATACATATAGTAAACATTTTATGAAGAACAGTAATATCCAAAGGAATCTCCTTGTTTTTTAAAAATAAGCATAGCATATGATTTTCCTATAGTAGTGTTAAGAATAACTTAAGAAATTTAAGAACCATTAAATCATATCTTCAGTGATTCTTTGAATACAGAATTGTGATGTGGTTCATTTTTGCACTTTTAACTTAAATTATTTCTGTGAAGAATTTATTGAACTTTTTTGTAAATATCCGTTTGTAAATCTGGAGGTCTCTGATAAGAACTTATTTTCTAGAAGGAAGCTTTTATTTGACATAGGCTTTCCTTAGTAGTAGAATTTTAGTACTTAGATTCCATCCTAAATGTGTGTGTTTAATAGTACTTTAAACATTTTCCTTCTGGTGGTGGTGGTGATTATTATTATTGCTGTTGCTATTATCAGTATTATTATTTTAAAAAGTTTTTACTTATTATTTTTGGAGGGAGGGGAAGAAAGAGAGGCAGAGAGGGAGAGAAACATCAATGTATGGTTGCCACTTACCTGCCTTCAGCCAAGGACCTGTCTGGAGACCTGGCTTGAAGCCTGATTATGTGCCCTGGCTTGGAATCAATCCATCTTTAGGTTTGCAGGCCAGCATCTATTACTCACTGAGCCATCAGCCAGGGCTTTTTATCAGTATTATTATTTGCCATGAGATTTTATCTTATTTTTGTATGAAAACCATGTCACCAACTTGGTTGAAATAAATATGTTCTGAATTAAACCCAAATGAACATTTTTTAAAACTACTTCTAGTTAGACACATTATGGTCTTAGAAGGATATTTTCTACTCAGGGAATGTTGTTTTCATGACAGAAATTGTCATTAAACCATGATAATTGTAAAAAAAAAAAGTAAGATTATTTTATTAACTTTTCAAGGGTGATTTTTAAGTCCAAGCTGACATAGTATATCATTGTTATTGGTAAAAGAAAATAGTTGTTAAGGTTTTGAAAAAATTAAGATTTGTTTCACTGTTAGGTGTAGCATAGTGTGTTAACATAATTTTAAGTAGTTTAGGAAATCCTTCCTTGAGACTTGTGGTATAATTTTGTAAGAGAAATCATTTTACTTCTATTCATTTATAACCACAAACCTTTTCTAGAAATGTGTCACAGTAACTTTCTACAAAAGTTTGCTTTTTTGAATGAAGTTGTGCTTAACATAAATGGATGCTTAATGAGGCTTTCTCCTTCAAGACTTGCAGGTGCAGATGTTTCCTTATATTTCTTTTTAACAATCCCTTTATTCTAGAAATGTTTTCATCAACTAAATGTTGATATTTACACCTTAGGGTAAGGTTTTGCTAATTCAATTTAAGCAACATTCATTTAAGACGGGTTGTGTAGAAGTGCCCTGCTCAATCCAACTTTGGGTACACAACTGAAAGGGATGTGGCTCCAGCCCTGCGAACATCCTCTACTCAGAGAGGTATGTTAGAGTTACCTAAGACTTCAGGAGCTGTGTCATTGAGAAATCAAAAGAAAAAATTATAGTAGTAGCATGGAAAATTTCATTTCTTTTGAGAAGGAAGGAAGGATTGATGAATATGAATGTAGTTTGCATAAATTATTAATGTTTTAATTTTATGTATAGTGATATACTAATTTATGCACATTTTTCTTGAGTTATTTTATTAATTTTTAAAAAGATATTTATTTTTTAGAGAGAGGGGAAGGTGGGAGAAAGAGAGAGAGAGAAATATCGATGTGCAACAGCAACATCGATCAGTTGCTTCTCCCATTGCCCCCAGCCTGAAACCTGACTGGCAACCCAGGCAAATGCCCTGATGGGAAATCAAACCAGTGACCTTTTTTGGTTTGTAGGCTGGCATTCAACCCACTGAGCCATACCAGCCAGGGCTTTTGAGTTATTTTTAATGAAAGTTTTTAAAATGTGGGCAGCCTTTCTTGCTATAAATTAAATTTTAATGAGTGATGTCAACTATAAGAAGCTTAGTCTATTTTATTAGAATTTGTCAATTCTGAAGCATTTCATTGAATTCTTTTTTTTCACTGATGTTTTTCACATTTGCCTTTTAAGTTAATAATTTCTTGATTTCAAGCCAGTGATGAAGTGATGACTGCTATTGTTTATATCAAATTCACATGTCCAACTGTATTTTCTTACCTATTCCAAGAGTATAGAACAGTGTCGCGTTATAGAACTACTGCAATGATGGAATTATAGCTGTTGAGCCCTTAAAATGTAGCTAGTATTGCTGAGGAGTTGAATTTTAAATTTATTAATTTTAATTTTAGTTTAAATTGAAATACCCTCATGCAGCTAGTAGCTACCTTATTAGACAATGTGGGTATGGACAATGTAGTATAAGTATTATTTATAGTAGCAGCTGTGGTAGTAATAACTAAAACATTTGTAGTGTTCAGTATGGGTCAGAAATTATATATGCACAAGGTCTGTCTGTAATAAGTCCAGTCATTGTTAATATAATAAGAATGATTTACATGACATGGATATAACCTGGTAGCCAAGGAGAGTGGACTGGAATGCACATGTGTGAACAGTGACAACTTCACTATACTAGTCTAGTCAGTGGGGGTGGTAAACACCACTGAATGATCTGTGTACTGTGTGGACCTCACATTCACAATGACTTAACAAATAGAACAATGATCTGCATCAGATTTTGTGTTAAACTTGAACATTCCTCTTCAGAAACTTGGATGATTCAGAAGTCCACAGCTATGGGGAACTGGTGATTGGCAACTTCATCATAACAGTATGCCTGCTTATGCATCAGGTCTCATGCAGAGTTTTTTTGTGAAACATCAAATCACCCAGATGACTTAACTCCCCTACAGCCTAGTTTGACACCATGTGACTTCTGGCTTTTCCCAAAACTAAAATTACCTCTGAAAGGGAAGAGATTTCAGACCCTCAGTGAGATTCACGAAAATACGATGAGGCAGCTGACAGCGGTTAGGAGAACTGTGTGAGGTCCCAAGGTACCTACTTTGAAGGGGACTGAGGCGTCATTGTCCTGTGTATGTACATTGTTTCTTGTGTCTTGTATCTTTTTTAATAAGTGCCTCTGTTTCTCATGTTACATGGTTGGATACCTTCTGGGCAGACCTTGTATTTAGTTCTCTCAATAACTCTCTGAGGTTTGTACTCTTATCTCCCTTGATGAAAATACTGAAGCCCAGAAAGATCAAATGATTTATCTAATTTCATATAAGTAGTAAGTAAGTGGTAGAGTTGGGATTTATATCTTGATCTGGCTTCAGATTTGTAGTTTACTGACTGACCTTGCTGTGCATGGGTTTGATATGAATGAATTTACCACAGTTCAGTAAATAAACCTGTTCCCCAACAACACAGTTCACATTTTAGTTACCATAATATAGTTGCTATAATTACATAAAGTACAAACTCAGATGTTAGCTCTTCAGTCCATAGGTCACTCTGTAAGTAATAGATATATGATCTGTGACCAAGTATGTTTCTTCTGAGTCATTCAGTGACTGGGCACTATACATGTTATCAGTTCACACACAGACAGAGTGTGTAATTGTATGGCCTCTTTTTCTCCCAGAAGTAAACTTACATGACATTGTACAGAAAATGGATAATTAAAAGAGAGGATTGGCCCACAATGATGAAAATGCATCACGAAACAAAGCAGTAACTGTGTGTAAAATTCACATCTAATGTGATTAGAGGTACAAAAGTAGCTGATAGTGGGGATTTGGACACTGGTGCTGTTGGAGAGACTTGAGCTGTGCAGCCAGAGGAACTCAGTGATGATGAATTCATTGATGGGAATGAGGCAAACAGGAAAAGAAAGTTGAAGATATTTTGTAGAAACTGGTATCTAAAGGAACAGGCAGATAACCTGTGACATTGAAAGTATGAAGGATGAACTTAGAGTGTGATCATTTGTCAAAGCATATGAGGGGTGCTTGATACATATAAATTTTATGATGATATAACAAGGCAAGCAATCTTGATTATCTTTTATTAAAATAGAGCACTTGAATTTTCAGTATTTCTAATGTTTTAGTGTACTAAATAAATAATAGTTTTATAGTTTTTAATATTCTTTTTAAAAAAAAGATTTAAGAGAGAGGGGAAAGGGGAGAGTTAGGGAGAGAAACATTGATGAGAAAGAGAAACATTGACTCCCCGTTGCCCTTCCTAGGTGCCCTGAATGGGGATCAAACCCGTAAACGAGGCATATCTCTGATCTGTAATTGAACTTGGTGATAGTTTGCCTTGTAGGACAGTGCCCAGTCAACTTGAGCCACACAGGTCAGGGCTTTTCAATATACTTATTAATGTATAACCAAGAGTTTTTTTGTTTTCTTTTTTTTTAGATTTAATTTTTTTAGGTGGGGAGGGACGGAGGCAGAGAGTGAGAGAAACATCAGTTTGTGGCTGCCTTTCACCTGCCTCCAGCTATGGACCTGGCTAGAAACCTGGTTATGTGCCCTGGCTAGGGAATTGAACCAGTGACCTTTGGGTTCACAGGATGGTGCCTTATCCCTGTGCCACCAGCCAGGGTGGAGCACATGTTCTATCACAGGGTTATGAAGATATAAAACTTAATACTTTACTTTTCAGAGTGTATATAATCTACTAGAAAATATAGACACATAAGGAGGTGATTAAGTTGTGGTACTATAATCATCTGCTTTCGGTAATCCTGGGGTACATCTGGGGCTTTCACAAAGGGGACGTCATTGAAAAGTGGAGTGAAGAGACTATCAGGTCATGTGAGTTTTAAGAGAGGACCAGGAAATAGCCAGGCAAGAAGTTGGTGGGTGGGCAGCTAAGTGGATGAAGATTGTCCCAGGCAGAGCAACCAGCTTTGAGGGGGAAGTTGCCAACTTTAGAAAGGAGATGGACTATATTGTAGAAATCTAAATCCTGCATAGCTGGTGAGCAGAAGAGAAAGGCAAGGATGCCAGATAGAAGGGTCACTGTTCATGATAAGCTTTCTACGTAGTATCATAGTATTGTGGGATTTGTCTTTATCCTGAATTCTGAGCTATTGAAGGATTTTAAGTAAGGGAATGATATGAGCTTTTCAGAGAACCTTCTGCCTTTCATATAGACAATGCATTAGAAGGGAGCTAGACTAGCCTGAGGCAAGAAGAGAAGCCCTTGATAGAAGGTACAGTTGTGAGAGTGAACTCCTGAGGACTTAGCAAAACAGAGTGATAAAAGTAAGTGAATGGCAGATGGGAGGCAGTATTCAGTCACTAGGTGATGTAAAAAGAAGAAAAATAACTCTGGCTGGTAGCACAGTGGAAAAGGTGGCGGCCTGCGAACCCAAAGGTCGCTGGTTCTATTACCAGCCAGGGCACGTAACCAGGTTGCAAGCCAGGTCTCCAACCAGGTCCATAGCTGGAGGCAGGTGAAAGACAACCATACATTGATGTCTCTCTCTCTTTCTGCCTCTCTCCCTTCCCCTCTCTCTCTGGAAATAATAAATAAAATCTTTAAAAAAAAAAAAAAAAGAAAGGAAAATGAAGTAATCATTGATGACTTCTAGATTTCTGGCCATAAATGGAGAAAGAAGGAGCAGGCTTGGGGTAGGAAGAGAAAAGTGGAGGGAGAGGAAAAAAATGCAGTTTGAGCCATAACATGTTGAATTTGAGACTTCTGAGGGTTATACCCATGAATAATATTTTTTTAACTCCCAATACCTTCTGCCCATGTTACAGTGAGCAAGTTGAAGAACCTGTGTTTTAGTTGCTTGCACCATAAAATGGGGATAAATATAGTGCTTGTCTTATCAGGAAATGAGCAAGTTTAAATGAATTAACAATTAAACATGTTTTCAGAAAAAAATTCGAATAAAACAAAGTTTTTAGACAAGCATTCTAGCATAGAATAAGTGCTAGAAATTGTACATCTAGTATGTCTTTATGCTACCCACAAATGCTTCTCAAAACTCCTTTTAGGTTATGAGGGACCCATAGATGCTAAAATGTTTTTTCTCCCTCCATGACACCTTCATTCCTTTCATTCTACTTCCTCAGCTCTTCTCAGAGGCAGGTAAACAAAAGGCCTCAGAGTTGTGCATCTGGTAATCTTTTCTCCACTGTCCTCCATGGTGAAGCCTGACCAAACTATCTGCCTAGATTCATGGTCTTATTCCTGTGTTCCTAAGCCCCCTAACACTGATTGCTCCTAATTATTGTCCTCAGTTTTACTGTCAGGGTTCATTTGAAGAGAAATCATCAGGGCTCCTCCTCAGGGACTAAGTTAGTCCCATAAGGTAAAACTGGAATATCATGAGATAAGCTTCCATAGGATTCCCTTAACACATTGAGGGCTGATTGACTGTCCTCTCCCCCGCCCCCAAGAAAACAGGAATTCATTTTTATCATGTCTCAGAATAGGGAAGATTATTGTATGTCTAGTGAAAAATAAATGTTGACGGTTAGTTTTAAACTAATAGGCATATCTTAAGATACAGATTTGGGAATCACTAGCATAAAGACTGTAGTTGAATTAACAGGATTGAGTGATTTAACTATAAGTACTATGTGTAAAATTAAAAGAAGAAAACAAAACTCTAATAAATATTAGAGTCAAGTTTGTAAAAAAGGAAGTGATTTTTACTCAGTGGTATGATGATAAGTGTTTAACAACTGGCATCCCAGAAAGGGAAAAAGGAAAAAAAAGAAGAAAACTGACCCTTTAATAGCATTTCCAATGTGTAAAGTCTCCCATCATGGTTGTTTTCAAGCTGCCAACCTGGCATTATGGAATGGGAATGGAAAATAGATGGGAATAATAGGCTGTTGTGAGCAGTACGAATCAAATTCTGCTCTTTCCTCATTCCTACAATTCCGTTCTGTGTACTTCACGTGGTGTTCTATAATCCCACTTTCAGGCATGGCTCTGTAAACAAGCATTAACCATTGGTAATAACTATGTAATACCATGTTATAGATGGCAGTGTATCTCATTATTTTCTGGAATCTGTTTAGAGAAATTGTGACTTGTATAGTAAGTAGGTTGTTAGACTTTTTTGTGGTCCTGGATTTGGTATGAATTTAAGTATACGTTTTTAAGTTACCTTAAATTACCACTCATTTTAAGGTTTCCTAATCTCATTTACCTATTCCTGGGATAATTGTGTTATGCCTGTGTGTGTATAGGGAGGTTCTTTTATCTTTCCCATAATTTCCCCAAATCACATCAAGCAGAGACCACAAGCTAAAAATCACTTCATGATATTTACTTTCTCAAGTGTCAGTGCCATGAAAAAGACCAATAAGGGTTACTTTGACTTAAGTGAAAGCATGCTTACTTTTAACAGACATCCTTGAAATTGTCAGATAGTATAAGAATTACATGACTAGCTTTTCTAGATAATACAATTTCTGGCACAATTAAAACATTTTTCATTTTAAAAGATAAGTTGAATAGGTAGGAATGAATTTGATTGGTTAGTGTGCAGTGCTTCAGTGATTTTTCTTCCCATTTTCCCTCTCCATCTTTATTAAGATATAATTGACATGTAACATTATGCATAATATGCTGATTTGATACACTTTTATAGTGCAGTATGATTACCACTTAGTTTTAGCTAACACATAGGTCACATAGTTCCATTTCTTTTTTGTGGTGAAAACACTTGGGATTTACTCTTAGCAACTCTCAAGTATATAATACAGTTATCATGAACTAGATCCCCAGAACTTACTCATCTTCTTTCTAGAGGTTTTTACCCTTTGATCAACGTCTCTCCATTTTCTCCACCCCCTATCCGTGAGCCCCTGTTAACAACTGTTCTCTATTTTGATGAGTTTGCCTGTTTTAGAGTCTACATATAAGTGATATCATGCAATATTTGCCTTTCTATGTTTCTGACTTAGTTTACTTAGCATAATGTCCATCCATGTCCCATCTTACACTGAGGAAAATTTTATTGTTCAGTCAGCCCAACTATAACAGTGGCAGCTAGTGTTATTATTGCAGCATGGCTGTTAGTGTTCAGGGTACCTCTGTAACTGAGATGATGACAGTCACTGCCAGTGAGCTGGTATTGAAAAAGGACTAATTTTCAGATCTAGACTTGCTCAGGGCTAGTAGTTTTAAGATCAGGATTTGTTCTGCAAACTGCAAGACCCAAGTTGTGGTTTTCACGGCCATGTCATTTAGATAGATTTGTTCTGTGGCTGCACCCTGGATGTTCAAACCCCTGCCTGCTGCTGTAAAAATTGGGTGTTTAGGTGCAAGAAGGTGGGGTGAGAATGTGGTTGCATTGGTGCTGAGGGGGATTGTACTGAAAGGCCTGACTAAATGGTTTCTGTGGTGTCTTACAAGTGAACAACACGGCTGAGTTCAGAAATTTGATTTCTTTCCTTTCTTCTTTTTCTTTCTTCTTTCTCCTTTCCTTCCTTCCTTCCTTTCTTTTCTTTCTTTCTCCCTCTCTCCCTTTCTTTTTCTTTCTTTTCTTTCTCACTTTCTTTCTCTTTCTCTCTCTCTCTCTGTTTTTTTCCCTCCCTCCCTCCCTCCCTGCTTCCTTCCTTCCTTCTTTCTTTCTTGATTTTATTTATTATTTTTTGAGAGAAGGTCAGGGAGGGAGGAAGAAAGTGAGAGAAGCATGAATGTATGGTTGCCTTTCACCTGCCTCCAGCTACAGACCTGGTTATGTGGCCTGACTGGGGAATTAAACCAGCAACCTTTGGGTTCACAGGCCAGTACCTATTCACTGAGCCACCAGCCAGGGAAAATCCTAACTAAATTTTGAAATATATATCTAATCCACTGAGCCACACCAGCCAGGGCAATGATTTTCTTTTTTAAAACTTTTAATTTATTGGGATAACATTGGTTGATAACATTATATAAATTTCAAATTACATAGTTTTATATTGCAACATGGTATGCTTTTCATCCGTTTTCATTTTCTTACTAGTAATCCTAGAAAATAAAAACGTGAAATCCATTTTGCGAGTGCTTGATAATTTTTATCTGCTTGCATAAATCTTGGTTTTACAGCTCTCATTTATTTTATTGCTAGATATAATTCCCCAGTTATCAAAGAGTTATGAACTGTCAAAATTTCATTGTGAATGCAGTAAAACTCACAACAGAATAATAATTTATGAACATAAATTATAAAAGTGATTCCAATTTTATAATTTTTTCTGCATGCACAAATTAAAATTCTCCATATATACAGTACTTACAGTTCTATGCAAATTATAATTTCTGCCTACCATTTCTTTCTGTAAAATGTTTATATAGTTTTTAATTATAATTGTATTTTCTACCTGTATTTGTTGTCATACATTTTAGAAGAGTTAAAATTGCTAGCTGGAATATTTTATTGTCTTTAAAATAAGATGAGAAAAATCTAATTTTGAACTCATGCATTTTGCTTTAAATTTCTTCATTGTATATAAAAAGTGCTTAGGGATTTAGTATCCACAGATCACACATAAGTAATCAACCTTTTAAAAATATTTAATCACTTTCACATATCAATTTATTTATGAAGCCTTAATTCATGAAGTTTATTTATATGGTAAACAAATAATACTAATTTTCTTTGAGGAAAACAGTTTTAACCATAATCAGATTTCAGATACTCATTTATCCATCATTATGTGGTTTGGTGGCAAGAAGAAATTATGTTTTTCTCATATTACAGCAGAAATTTAGTATTCGACATTAAATAGAATGTGGTGAAAACAACTATTTTGACAAAACAAAGCCTTTTTATCAGGCTTTTAAAATTTCAAGAGAATTTAAACAATATTTAGATAAAACAATTAGTTACAAAGATGACTTTTAACAGGATCCGACCACCCACAGTGTGGAATAGAAAATATGGCATGCAAGCCACCCAGGGAGACCGAGGTAATTTTTTCATCTTTGCTTAAAGTGTAGTCACTAGACCAGATAATGTAGAAACTTTTTATGTAGGGTGATCAAACAGTGGAAAGCAGTTTATTCGTTTTCTCCCCTTTTCTTGTGGCTAATTTAAAATAATTCATAAGTTGAAAAAGTTAAAAGTATTTTTAACCACAGTGAATTTCACTTTAGATAAAACAACTCTTTCATTACAGTGGTTTATATAGTTTGAGGTTTTTTAGTTTAAAATTATATATATAATGTTCAGTGTGTATATAATATTACAAAAGTTAGCTGATATAAATAAAAAGTATTCAGTAATGATATGTTAAAGTTTGTCATTTTATTGCTTATGTAATTTTTTATGTCTGCTAAAGAGAGATAATTTTACCAAAAAATAGGATTGATTCTAAAATACTTCTTTTGAACAAGTTTTCTGAAAAATATATTTTTCTTATTTTAAATATTTAAATATTGAATCCAGGGAATTTAGTGTATGTGTGTTTGCACATATGTACGTGTGTATATGTTTATTGTCTGAATTAATGAAGGGCCCACGGTTACTATAACATTTAGAAGAGTGACTAAAAATAAATATGTTCACATTAGAAAATTTATGTGGGCCTGGTAAATATGCTTATTTTTAATTAGATACCATTCTTAACATAAGGAAAGACTTAGCAGGCAAAATGGAAATTGTATTTTTAACAAACCATGGTAGATCTTCCTGATAGCTAACTTTTGAAAAAGTCTATTGTTTTAGTGTAAATCTACAATAGCAGTCTAACATTTTGTTTTTTTGTCCAATTATACATTTTATGAATAAAATCCATTTTTTTCCCTTTGAAACAGGGGCAAGTAATACTGCAGACACATTGTTTCAAGAAGTATTAGGTCGAAAGGACAAGGCAGATTCCACTAGGAATGCCCTCAATGTGCTCCAGAGATTTAAGTTTCTTTTCAACCTTCCTCTAAATATTGAAAGGAATATTCAGAAGGTAGTGTATATGTTTATCTATCTATGGCTATAGATGTCATAAATTTTAAAGAATTGTTAAGACTTCTTTTAACCAAATATCTTCATTTTACTTTACTGACAATCTCCAAAATGCTTTTCTTTTTAAAGGGTGATTACGATGTGGTTATTAATGATTATGAAAAGGCCAAGTCACTCTTCGGGAAAACGGAGGTGCAAGTTTTCAAGAAATGTAAGATTTGTTTATTGCTTTTAGATCTTTGTTCCTTTTACAGGAAGAATGTGGGATATATTCTGCAAAGGATGTTACATGCATTTTACCTTTTGTGTATATAGTGTTCTTCTTAAAATGTATAACAGTTACCTCAAAAATAATATTATGACTTTTCTTACTAAGATGTAGCGAAATGAAGAACCACATTGTAGAATAGGTTATTCTTAGACAATTTTTGCTATTTATTAACCATAATATTATTAAAAATTATTTTATTGGGATCAATTATATATATATCTCTCTCAATTGATATCTATTGATATGTAAATATATAATATATTTTTCAGTTACAGATATTTTAATTTTTAAAATTTATTCATTATTTTTAAAGAGAAGGGAAGGGAGAGAGGCAGAGAGTGAGAGTGACATCAGTGTACAGCTGCCCTTCACCTGCCTCCAGCCACAGATCTGGCCAATTATAGATATTTTATAAGAGATGGAAGTACATTTAATCTTCCCCCTCCAGAAAGATTGGTATATTTATGAATTCTAACCCTGCATTAAAGTAAACTCAACAATTTTTGAAATGATCTCTAATGCCAGGTACAGAAAACAAAACAATAAGAAAAGGCTATAAACATGCCCTATGCTTATCAAGTAGGAGAAATATCACAGTGCTTTATCCTTTGTAAGTCCTACCTACATAAGGACTCAGAAAACTTAATTTTATTTTTATTGTAGTTAATATACATTTAGTGAACTGCAAAGACAAATGCACACACCCCTGTAACTCATTTCCGAGATAGAATGTTTTCATCTCTCCAGAAAGTTCCCTTGAGTCTCTTCTCAGCCAACCACTGTCATCCTCAAGGCAGCTACAGTTTTACCTTCCATAACTTGATCGTAAATTTCCATTCTGTAAATCTTGTATATTTGATTCTTTTTTCAAATAGATTATGCTGAAGTAGAAACACGGATTGAAGCTTTAAGAGAATTACTTCTGGATAAATTGCTTGAGACACCATCTACCTTACATGACCAAAAACGTTATATAAGGTAAACGTATAGCAATAACTTTCACAAATCCCATATATCTATGTAATACTAGTTAACTTTATCTGACTCTTAAAGCTAATTTGGGGGAAATTAGGAGATTGATAAAATAATGAAAGTGGGATAGGAGTATCTAGGATAGGTCACCAAGATTTTTGTATACTGATTAATTTCCAAGTACTCACTTAAAAATATTATTATTTTATGATTATTTTATTGTTGTTGTATTACATTTATCTTATGTTCTCCTCACTGCTCTCCCCTGTCCCCCCATCCTCTCTCCCACAGTCATTCCCACATGTTGTCCATGTCCATGGGTGATTTATACTAACTCCTTGACCAAACTATTCTCCTTCTTTGCCTCTTTTTCCCCTCCCACCACCTCTCTGCACATTGAAAGTCTGTTCCTTATTTCCATGCCTCTGGCTCTGTTTTTCTTGTTTATTTTGATCATTTGTCTCCTGTATTGGGTAAGATCATATGATATCTGTTTTTCACTGTATATTACTAATTTTTTTAAAGATCTTTAAAATTTATTTATTATTTTTACAGAGAGGGGAAGGGAGTGAGGCAGAGAGGGAGAGAAACATCAATGTATGGTTGGTTGCCTTTCACCTGCCTCCAGCTATGGACCTGGCCTGCAACCTGGTTATATGCCCTGGCTGGGAATTGAACCAATGACCTTTGAGTTTGCAGGCTGGCTGGCGCCTTATCCACTGTGCCACCAGCCAGGACCTATTATTTTTTAATTGTACTCACTCTTTAAGGGCAAGAAAATTCTGCCTGTTTGAGGAAAGCAAAAGTAGCCTCATTTAGAGGCTTAGTCACCACTTTCTCCTGCCCAACAAGGACTCACCTAACCTAGTGGAATGGTTTGGGTGCTGCATTCTATGCTCACCCCCAGAACACAAGGCGGGAACTCCTGTATAGTTTAGAGCATAGCATTGTCTCACACTGTGTGGGAAATTTTTTCATGTCACAAAAGTGGGTCATGGCTCAATAGTAGAGAACATTCTGAATGGTTTTAGCAGTAGTACTGCTATTTTTAAAAAAGTTTTAAAAACTTTTGTTTTAAAAAAGTTTTAAAACAAAAACATCCCAGGATATGATGAGAAGGCCTTTAGAAAGAAGCAGTGTAATGTATGGTAGCTAGCTGTTCACTTTAGGTGACATGAGTTTTGTTTTTCAGTTTATTCATTTGTGAAATGGACATGCTAAAAATCTACATCTTAGGGTAGTTGCGAAAATAATCAAAAATACATTTAATATAGCACCAGGTGCATAATATGTAGTTAATACATATACACTATATATGTAGTGTTTATATCAGGATTTGGAAACAAAGCATTTCAATTTAAACTTTTAATCTGTGATTTAAAAATATGAACTTTATTATCCGCTGTATTTTGAATGTGACCTTTGTTCTCAGAATAAGCTACTATTTTTCAGACTTAATACCTTCCCTCTCTAATGAAGTTTATTGAATATTTGGTAATTGATAATAGACTACATATATTGAAAATAATTTCCAGTATGGAAAGAGGGTTGAGTCTGAAAGCTGCTTCTTTGTTCGCCCTTGTGGATGGGACAAGGGTCCATATTTAGACTTGTGTTCCTAGTGATGCAGGAACACAGCAGGAATGTGAGCTGTTGTCATTGTCAACATACTCTTGTTGCTGAACAGGAAAGGGAGGGGGGGCATTCTTAGTGGAGTAGAGAACACTAAAATTGATTACTACCTCTACACCTGTGTACAGTATGCCCAGGCATCATGTGAGTTGCACTATGTTTATCATTTCTAACACTCCCAGTCACCACTTTGGGATATTTGTATTATAGCTGTTATATTGGGGAGCAGACTGAGCCTCGGGTTTTATTGCATGTTCAGTGCACACAGCTAATAGTAGGACTCCTGTTTATCTGATTTTCTTTAAGCTACCTTCATAAGTTTTTTTTTAACATATAGAGACAGAGTTAATTGCCTTGTCCAGGATATGGTTGGTTAATGTTTTCTCTATTTTCTGCTAATTATTCTTTGTATTTATTTCACTGTTGATATTTATTCTATTAAATTTTCTGATAGTAATGTGTTAAACCTTACTGAGTATATGATATCTGTATGTAGTGAATTACCATTATTAGATAACTAATGTGTAGTTCTTATAACTAGTTAATCTACTGAATAGCGTTTAAAAATGGTAGCTGTTAAAAAAGATTCTTTTACTAGAATATTTATATTTTTTTCTTATTATTTTAAGGAAAGAACAACAAAAAGGTCAATAACAATGTCCAATAGTTAATTTATTTTTTAATCATTATTTTATTTTTGATGAACTTTGAAAAATATTAAGCAATTCTGTTTTTCTTTTTGAATTAAGTTTTTAGTTATTAATAAATAGGAAAAACAACATTACAACCAGGTCAGATATCTGTGGTATCTATAATTATAGGTACTGTGCATATAGGTACTGTGCATTGAGATGCAGACAGCTATCTCATCAAAAGAAAATTGTCTATTCTCTTATATAATGGAAGTTATGCATGATATGAGGGAGAATCAGATTACTACTCTGTTGTCTTTTCTCTATTTTATCAAATTAAAAACTTTATTTTTACTCTCCTTATTCTGTTTTGGTCTTTGTTTCTTTAGTAAGAAGCAAAGTTTCCTATAATGCTTCCCATGTCATTGTTATTCTATCCTTACTAATTGTTAAAAGTCTTGTCAAAGCCCTTTCTGGTGGCTCAGTGGATTGGCACTGGCCTACGAACCCAAAGGTCATTGGTTCCATTCCCTGGCCAGAGCACATAACGAGGTTGCAAGGCAGGCCTCCAGCCAGGTTTGTAGCTGGAGGCAGGTGAAAGGCAACCATACATTGATGCTTCTCTCCCTTCCTTCCTCCCTCCCTCTGCCCTTCTCTCTAAAAATAATGAATAAAAATAAATCTTTAAAAAAAAATCATGCCAAAATTTGACTAAAAACTTCACTTCTTAACATTTAAAATACTGGACCTATACTCATCAAGATTAACCTATTTTTCCTCAAAACGGTCTTTTAAAAAGTGGTCTTTAATACACAACTACAAAAGAAATGTCAATAACATGTATCATATTTTAAACAAATATTTTTGTAATGAAACTAGTACTTATTTTTAAGCTACTTACTAAAAGAAAAGAAGAAACTTACTGGATTAAGTCATTTTTTTTTTTTTTTAATTTTATTGTTGTTGTATTACATCCATCCCCTTTTTGCTCCCCTCTGTCCCCCTCCCCACCCACCCATTCCCCACAAAATCAATCCCACCTATTGCCCACGTCCATGGTTCCTTTATACTAGGTTCTTGTCTAAGCTGCTCCCCTTCTTTGCCTCTGCCTCCCCCCTCCCCCCAACCCCGTTCACCCTGACCACTGAAGGCCTATTCCTTGTATTCATGTACTTGGTTCTGTCTTGCTTGTTGTTAGTTTTGCTCATTATTGTCCCGTAATGGGTGAGATCATATGATATTTGTCTTTCACTGACTAGCTTATTTCACTAAGCATAATACTCTCCAGTTCCATCCATGTTGTTGCAAAGGGTACAAGTTCCTTCTTTCTTTGTGCTATATAGAATTCCATTGTGTAACTGTACCAGAGTTTTTTGATCCAATCATCCACTGATGGGCACTTAGGCTGTTTCCAGCACTTGGCTATTGTAAATAGTGCCGCTATGAACATAGGTGTGCATAGGTTCTTATGAATTGGTGTTTCAGGATTGTTTGGGTATAGTCCAAGTAGTGGAATTGCTGGATCAAAAGGCAGTTCCATTTTTAGTTTTTTAAGGAAACCCCTTACTGTTTTCCACAGTGGCTGCACCACCCTACATTCCCACCAACAGTGTATGAGGGTTCCCTTTGCCCTGCATCCTTGCCAACACTTTTTATTTGTTGATTTGCTGATGATTGCCATTCTGACAGGTGTGAGGTGGTATCTTAATGCAGTTTTAATTTGCATCTCTCTGATGACTAGTGATGTTGGGCCTCTGGGCCCTTTGTATATCTTCCTCAGTGGATTGTCTGTTTAGGTCCTTTGCCCATTTTTTTAATTGGGCTGTCTGTCTCTCTGGTGTTGAGTCGCATTAGTTCTTTATATCTTTTGGAGATCAGACCCTTGTCTGAGGTCTCATTGGCAATTATGTTTATCCCATACAGTTGGTTCCCTTTGAATTTTGCCGATATTTTCTTGAGCTGAACAGAAACTTTTCAATTTTATATAGTCCCATTTGTTGATTCGTTCTTTGATTTCCTTTGCCCTTGGTGAAGTATCAGTAAACATATTTTTGCATAGGATATCCGAAAGTTTTCTGCCTATATTTTTCCCCAAGACCTTTATGGTGGCACTGCTTATGTTTAAATCCTTTATCCATCTTGAGTTTATTTTGGTGTATGGTGTAAGTTGGTGGTCTAGTTTTATCTTTTTGCATGTTGCTGTCCAGTTCTCCCAACACCATTTGTTGAAGAGACTGTTTTTACTCCATTTGATGTTCCTTCCCCCTTTGTCAAATATGAGTTGACCATAGAGT
>PVIW01008901.1:0-56465 GCA_004026585.1 Noctilio leporinus
ATTTAGAGAGGCCACTTGAGCTCAGAGTCAGGGTTTTGGATATAAATGACAACCCTCCAGTGTTTTCTATGACTACTTTTCTAGGACAAATAGAAGAAAATTCTAATGCAAGTAAGTGGGCAACTTGATTAAGTAAACAAGAATATATTGGCTTCTAGGTCATTGCTTATAGCCAGTCAGCTGGAGGTTAAACTGTCAACTTATTACATCACAAACATAAGAGATAATTATAGAAGAGCATGCAGAAGACAGAGGCATGAGGAAGTCTCCATAAAGGCTTTCCCTTTACAGCAGAAGCAGCTCCAAATGTCAGACACAGAAGCAACTCCAAAGGAATGAAAACAGTTTTCTCATGTTATTTCACATACCAGTACCAGCTCTGTAGCAGATTCCTGAGGAAATATTCCTAAAGGATTTTGCCCAGTGTAAGCGGGGGCCTGGTGGGAAATTTAGCCTCCCAGCCTGGCTGTTTTGAAAGGCAGTATCATCCACTTTTATTCATATTGCTTTACTTAATCTTTCTCTTTTTTTACTTATGTAAATTTTAAAGTAAATAAAGTGAATCAGATAAAAATTGGACAAATAAAAGAATGAGTAGAAAATATATTAACAATTGTGGGAATCATCCAGGAATGATCAAAGTGGACAGGTTGGTGCCATTCATGACGAAGGCCACGCTGCTCTGAGAGACAGCAGCTAAAGTATCTAGCTGACAATTCAGCTATGCAAGCCCACCTCTGTTTTTCATTTCTTTTTTATTAAGTTATTGTTGTTGTATTACAATCGTTTCACTTTTTTACCCCATTGCTCTCTCAAAGTCAGTCCCCTACCTCCTTGTCCATGTCCATGGCTTCTTTTTCTATATGATTATATGTGTGTTGTGTGTTTAATGGCTTTTTATTCAAAGTCACTAATTTCATGTATTTAAAATGTATTATAAACCAAATCCTGTTTGGCCTACCATGCACATTAAAAGCTAAATGTCTCAAGTGGTGTACGTTGAGGGGAACCAGGAAATCTATAACTAGAGAGAGCATTAACCTGCAAGAGCTGGGACAGTCCAAAGGTGCAATGGCCCCTTTATGGTTTACTGTAATGGCAACATTTTAAGTGTCAAATATTCAGTCATTTGGAAGGGGTAATATATCAACTGCTTAGCACACTACTGAAGATTGTCCTACACATATTAGACACAGCAGAGATGATTTCTCATTTGAATTCAAAACTTACCATAGTTACTTTAAATATTTAAGTGGTGTAACTTATAAATTTAAAATATCCTTATATTTTACTTTATTCATTAAAATATCTCTATACTTGAAACTTTTAAAACTATCACTTTAAATCATGTGTTTTAAAAACAGTTACACAATAAATAAAGTAAAGTAAAATAGAAATTTGACTTTTTTCCTTCACTAGCAAATTCTATCATTAGGTACTCAAGTACATATGCTATATAATTACATAGACATATATGAACTTGTTTTGGAGAAAATTTCTACATATTAGTACACATATTAGAACCCTTATTTAAACATATTTTGAATATATATCTATATTAAGAAATATTATTTTCTTTAATCTTTTTGACAGTTGTATCAGATTCCTTATATGGATGTACTACACTTAACTAATTGCCTTTGAAAAACTTCTTTAAATGATGCTGAAATGAATGCACACAAAGGTTGAAAGAGAGAGAGAGAGAGAGAGAGGAGATACTGTGTCTATAAGACACAGCTTGTGTTTAAACCAGTTTGAGTGTAAGAAAAAATTCTACTTAATGAACAGGGACAGGTTTTCACATTCTTCAGTGTTTTTCATCAAAATTGCATAGGGGATTAATGGAAAAGATGAGGGGCAGGACAAATATTTAGTTAAACAAGCATCTCTCTAAACCTTCTAGGTACATAGCACCAAACTAGGGACTATCCAAAAAAGAACAATAATATATATTTACTGAGTGTGCATTCAATAGGAACTGTATATAATTTTCTTTCATTACGCTGTTTAATTCTCTCATGAATTCAAAGAGGTACAATTATCATCCCCATTTACAGATGTGGAAACTGATGCCAAAGTCATATATTGAGAAAGTGCTAGAAACTGTTATAAAGAAGAGAAACTGTTAGTCTAACCTTAATATTATTTTGCTTCACTACAGCAGCCTTAAAAAAAAAGAAAAGAAAAGAAAAAACCCATTATACTAGAATAAGAAATTGAAAAGCAGGATAAAACATTGCTTTATTTTTTTAACTATCAGCAATATTTAAGTTCTTGGTAAAATGTGACCTTTTGTTAATGCAAAGGTATAGACAGGAGCTAATATCTAAATACAGTGAAGAAGAGAAGTAGAAAGGGAAAATGGTAGCATGCACATTCCATGAAGGAACTAATCCTAACATCTTGTTTGTGAAGTAATAAACTATATTATAACAAAAATGCAAAGTGTCTATTTGCAATCAATTTTCCTTGTTTTTTAGATACACTGGTGATGAGACTCAATGCTACTGATGCAGATGAACCTAATAATTTGAACTCAAAAATAGCCTTCAAGATCATAAGCCAGGAACCGTCTGATTCACCCATGTTTATTATCAACAGAAACACTGGAGAAGTTCGAACAATGAATAATTTTCTAGACAGAGAGGTAATTTCTTTTTCTTTGAATGAGTTGCTAGTTCATAGAAACTGATTCTAAAAGCAAGAGTACCTAAGAAAGACACACAAGAAACTAGATTTAAAATAGTTAATAACCTAATCTTTTCACATAATGGTAATTTCATACTAAATATCTCAAAAATGAAAATACCGGAATTCCTCAAGCATTATATGCTGTTGTTTTTTGTTTTTTTTTTCATTTAATCTTACTTAGGATTTGCCTTAAATTAAACTATATTCTGAGAATGTATAAAATGTGCATTTAGTATTTTGCTATTATATCCCCCTTCTTGGAGCGTCACAATGGCTAAGGCTCCAAGAATTATTACAAGCTAGGGAACTTGTTTATCTTTCTTTAACCCAATGCATTTTAAGCTCCTTTGACAACAAAAGTCTTCATTTGCTTCCTGTGTCACATGTGACAGCCCATTCATTGCTTTGGGAAATGAATCACAGAGAATGATGGATAAAAAGTAAACAACATCCAGATCAATGTTTTCATGTACAAATGAGAAAACAAATGAGTAACTAGATTAGAATCAGTATTACTAGGTTTCTATCTTGACATGTGGTCCCATAACTTAATGTAAAACTATCAACTTTTTATTATTTTTTCATATTAATAGAATATAGCTGACTTGTATGTATTGCAGGGATATAAATGAGGAAGTTTTATTTTCTAATTAATATTCTGCTAAGTTTATTCTAATCAATATCATTATTTAAAAATGACAATCTTCTGTTAATGACCAAGAGGTTTAGGATAAATCAGATTATGAATTTTTACACTAAGATGATACATCAGTTTCTAGGTTACTTATATCTTCTTTTACACTTGTAACAAAATTACCATCAGAAGAAATGGACTATTTAGCTCTTTCTCACTCTTAATGTGGAAGAAGTTTTTGCGGCCAGGAGCTCCCAAAAGTGAGGAACTCTGCAGTCACTGCATGCCACCCAAGCAATATTCTTAACCTGGGGTCCAAGGAGAGAATCAAGATGTCTCTAACTGTGAATTCTCTAAGATTCTATCACAGCTTCACAGGAGAATGCAGTTATGCATGTGTCTGGAAAAGGAGTCATAGCCCTTATCAGCTTCTAGTAACTTAAGCACCATTGAGTAGAATCAGGAAGACAGCTCATGAGTAATGCCACTGCCACAATCTGCCTCCCTCACTTTCCCTAAAATGCAAACCATTTGTTATCTCTCTGTTCCTCCACACTTGGAGGCTGATTATCAAATGCATGAATTTTCAAGCCAAAATTCCTGATAAAACGCAATCTTTCTCCTCCTAATCATTTTGACCCACTTAACCCTTTAGAAGTGTTTTCAAATATGAGCATAGACTCATGAATGAGGCCTTTAAGAAGTGTTGCTTTTTTAAAGTGAGGCTGGATAAATATTTTGGGAACTAGTACTGGCAACTTTCATATTGATTCGCGTGAAATTTGTGAATTTTCAAACATCTGTGTTACCCTTATTATCACCATAAATCTATGTAAATGTTGAGCCAACATGTTAAAAGAACTTCGCATGAGACAGAATAATATAAGGTTGGCCTATGTCCAGTGAGACACTCTTTGTAATGTGTGTTTTAGCAATACAGCCAGTACTCGCTTGTTGTAAGGGGCTCAGATCGAGATGGCGGATCCGATGGGATGTCAGCAGAGTGTGGATGCAGCATTAAAATCCTCGATGTCAACGATAACATCCCATACTTCGACAAGCCCAACGTAAGTATCTGTCTTTGAAATTAATCATTTTTAACTCACCACGTTCTAAAATTGGTTTGAACAATCTTATTTGTAGATGTTGTGCTATGCTTACTCACATGCAACCCATATGTTGACATGTACTTTGTTGGTGCTTGTTTATAGCATGCTCAAGGGGGAAGATATTTGAACCATGAAAAGTCTGACAATAAACACAGATCCCTTTTCTAAATAATGAGTAACTATAAACATTTAATGTAAGTCTAATGTAAATCTCTCACTCGCATGGTTTGTGTTATTTTTCACTTCTTGTTTCAGTTTTCCGTAAGTATAGAAGAGAATGCTCTGCATTCAGGACTGCTGGAAATTAGAGTCATTGATCTGGATGAGGAATACTCAGCTAACTGGATGGCGGTGATTTTCTTTATCTCTGGAAATGAGGGAAATTGGTTTGAGATCGAAATGAATGAGAGAACAAATGTGGGAATTTTAAAGGTCATTAAGGTATGGCGTAATTATCCTAAAGATTTTGTCCTCTTTGTCTTTTTCTAACTGTTAATCTTAAAATAAAATGTTAAGATTTTACAAACCTGAATAGGTGGAAGAATAAAAATTACTGTTTTAAAATGGTATATGAAATAGAATTTTTACATAAAGAATTTTTCTGCTTCTATAATTACATGAAAACAGGCATTAAATTTTATTTTATTTATTTTTTAAAATATTTTTTAAAGACTTTATGTATTATATTTAGAGAGGGGAAGGGAGAGAGGCAGTGAAGGAGAGAAATATAAAATGTATGGTTGCCTTTCACCTGCCTCCAGCTACTGACCTGGCTGGGTACCTGGCTTGCAATCTGGCTATGTTCCCTGGGTGGGAATCGAAATAGTGACCTTTGGGTTTCCAGTCCGGTGCCTATCCACTGAGCCACCAGCCAGAGCTTAGGCATTAAATTTTAACTTGAAACAATTCTATCAATACTCCCTCACCAATCATATGAATTATAAGAATTTTCAAAAGTGAAACTTATTTTATGTTTACAAGAAAGAATAATCAATCATTAAGGTTTTATTTTAGAATATTTAAAAATATTTTTAGGGTCCCAGCTGGTGGCACGGTGGATGGGGCGCCAGCCTGAGAACCTAGAGGTCGTTGGTTCAATTCCCAGCTAAAGCACATAACCAGGTTGCAAGCCAGGTCTCCAGCTAGGTCTGTAGCTGGAGGCAGGTGAAAGGCAACTGTACGTTGATGTCTCCCTGCCTCTTTCCCTCCCCCTCTCTCTAAAAAATAATAAATAACAGGTCCATAGCTGGAGGCAGGTGAAAAGCAACCATACATTGATGTCTCTCTCCCTCTCTGCCCCTCTTATTTTCCCTCTCTCTAAAAAAATAATAAATAAAATCATTTTATGAAATTTAATTAAATATTTGTAATGTAGAATCATATTCCCATCTCATCGTGGCTGAAGACCAAAGTTTATTATGACATAAACACTAGAGATTTGGTCCTAATCACTAGAGTTTACCTGTGTCCCCTTTACATTAATGATCCACCAAACTCTCCTACAGTAGAATTTCTTCTGAGATGTAAGGGGACAATTTCTGACAGTGAAAGTCTCACCCTGTACTGCAAGACATATCAAGCCTATATTTTAAAAAGTTGTAATAGCTGTACATGGTGCATGCAATATAGTAAAAAAAAAAAAAAAAAAAAGTAATTCCTTTTTCACTATTTCTTTCCTTCACAATAGACCTGGAAAATAGGCTCCTAAGGAATTCTGTCCTCACAGGAATGTGTGAGCATTTGTTTCATGCCTTCACATGGCATCACCATGTCTATAGCTTCCATTTAGTGAAGCCATGTGCAGAGGCTTTAGGCTATCCCTCATGCACCCTAGCAATAGGTTACATGCCCATGTTACAGATAAATGCATTGGAGTTCAGAGAGAGTGTGTAACCATCTCAGGTTCTTATAACTAGTAAGTGGTACAGCTGACACTCAACTACATCTCTCTAGCTATCAAGTCCATATTTTTTCCACTGCACTACCTGGGATTCAATGCTGGGGAAACTGGGTCCTGAATTATTTTACAACTACTATAAACCTTTAAAAAATTAATCTCTTTTCAATACTTGTATTTGTAAAATGAGAATAATTTTGATTTTTCTCCCAGGCATGAAATCATATATTATTTCCTTTTTAAATAAATATATGCCATATATAATGTATATTTTTCTTACTGTGTAATGTATATGTATACATGATTTTATAGCCATTCTTAGAGTTGTGAATACAGCCAATATTTGATCAAAAGACTAAATATTTTATCTAAGTGAAGAGTTCAAAGTGTGAATAAATGATCATCTAAGTTAGTCTCACACAAAAATTCAGAAAAACATGCATAATGCATAGTTTGAGGACTTTATAAATAGTGGATATTGACACCATCTTTTGTAATGAAAATGACTACTTGATTATATCATAAGATTAATTTTTCCCAGGATATGTTGAAAATATACAAATTTTAAAATTCTATTTGTTACATTAAAATACATGACTTATTGAAGTAAAATTCTTCTAAACAGTTGATAATGGATCAACCAAATGGTGGAACCTACAACATATCCTCCCACACTTTGTATATATATACAACTACTTTCTGAAAAACATGAAATGATATAAATTAACATAAACTATCTTTGCACTACAAAATTCAGAGATTTGGCTATCTATATTAAGTTTTTAATTTAGTAGACAATCAGGACTGATGTTATATGTTGTTTATTTTTGCAACAAAGAATCTAAAACAATTGGATCTTTTTCTTACTATATATATTTTATGTTTGTACTGAATTAAAGATAACAAAAGTAAGAATACATTGTATATTAATACAATGTATACATCTATATTTATTAAAGAAAGATACATAAGGATTTCTTTGCCTGTTATCAAAAGATTACTTTTACTTGTAGAATTTTTTTTCTCCTTATAGTAAAACTATTTCACTCTGTATTTTCTAGCCCCTAGATTATGAAGCAATGCAGAATCTACAGTTAAGCATCGGTGTTAGAAATAAAGCTGAATTTCATCATTCAATTATGTCTCAGTATAAACTCACAGCCACTGCCATCTCTGTGGCTGTGTTAAATGTAATCGAAGGCTCCGTGTTCCGCCCAGGTTCAAAGACATATGTAGTAAATAGTCAGATGGGACAAAATTACAAAGTGGGAGATTTTGTAGCTATAGACTTGGACACTAATCAACCTTCAACAACTGTTAGGTAAGATTGACATTTTCCAACTAATTTTCATCACATATTGAATTAAGCGCATATGTTCTTTATAGAGATGTTAAGTATGAATTTAAATACTTTTCATTATTTTGAAGCCATCAGTTAAAATCATAAAAAGTACTAACTACTGATTAATACTTAATTTGGAGGCTTAACTTAAGGAAATATTAAAATTTGCACAAGATATAAAATGTGAAAGTGTGAAAATGTAAATTGTGGAAATATTGCATCATTCAAGTTTGACACTACTGTCAAACCAATTAGCTGATTGTTATTTACCCTGGAAGATTTTATGGACTAATTTTCCCATTGCAAATTTGCCCAGATTGAAATCCATTAGATTTAGTTACTCTCTTTACTTTAATCAGCACTTAGTGTGCCCTATAACTTTTGTATGAAAAATGAGTTAGATTAAGAAAAAATCATGCTACTAGAATCTTGTTTATTTCTAATTGGTCTTTAAAAAGTTTATATGTAAATGTGCACATGTGTTTTACACATGTTCTTGAGATCAAGAATGACAGTGGGGAAAGGCTTCACAAATGAGTTTTAAAAGTTCTTCCCCAGCAGGCCCTGGCTGGTAGCACAATGGACAAGGCACCGGCCTGCGAACCCAAAGTCGCAGGTTCGATTCCCCAGCCAGGGCACATAACAAGGTTGCAAACCAAGTCTCCAGTCAGGTCTATGCCTAGAGGCAGGTGAAACGCAACCATACACTGATGGCTCTCTCCCTCTCTGTCTCTCTCCTTTCCCCTCTTTCTAAAAATAATGAAATAAAATGCTTTAAAAAAAAAAAAGTTCTTCCTCTGTAGTTTTCTCACGCTGAGTGAGCATATCCAGTATAGCTCTTATCACACTGTGCCACCATTGCTTATAAACTCTCTGTATCCACAAGTGTGAGTTCACTGAGGGCAGGTCACTCCCCAACCTCCACTCCTGTGTCCTCTTAAAGTTCTATTTCCTGAGTTTAGCCCAACACGTCAGGCAGAGTGTTACTAACCAGTATTGTTTTTAACAAATATAACTGAGAGGGGAAAACACATTGAAGTAAAACAGGAGGATGAGTGGGAGAACAAAAAAGAGGACAGAACCACAAAGAAAGGAAATACATAGTTTGGAAGTCCCTGTGTATATATAGAGAAGGAGTGGAAATAGGGAAGGGAAGATGACCAAGCTAATGGTAAGTTAACTTCTTTGGTGAGAGAATAATTTAGAATTATTAATGAACTCAGGAAGTTTTAGGATCTGGGTCTCTCAGAATAGTTTTGATGCTATCAAAAATCAAATGAAAATGAGATTGCAAGCATCAAAGGAAAATTCTGACATCCTAGAGGGCTTAAGAGACATTCCATCAGAAATGGCTGCATCAGAAACTCTTTTTTCCTTATATTTATATCCTTGTCAATTTATGAGTGTCCTCAATCAACTGGAATTGACCTGAAAAAAATTGACTAATAGCTGAAAATATCCAAGGGTTACAACTAGACTAGAAACATATGTTTTAGAAAATCCCCTCTCTCAACTCTCTCTCTCTCTCTCTCTCTCTCTCTCTCTTCCATCTTTTAGAGAGCTGAAATTAATTTGTACTATTAAATTTTAAATGTAGATATGTAATGGGAAATAACCCAGCTGAACTGCTTGCTATTGACTCAAGAACTGGCATAATTACTTTGATAAATAAAGTTACCTGGGATCAATATAATATACTTAATGGAAAATACCAAGGAACAATTCTGGCTATAGATGGTAAGAAATCAATTTATTTTATTCCTTGGGGGTAAAGAATATATATATATTTAATATTTAATATATAAATTAATATATTTAATATATAAAATTTTAATCATTGTATTTTGAAGTCATGCTTTTTCCAATAATATATATTATATTAAGTATTATGGAATCAAATCTTGAATAATATGAAAGGCAGTATAATTTAGTGGACAAAACCAGGAGCTCTGGAGTGAGACTGTATTGTTATCTTGTATCTTCGCTTACTAGATATGGAATTTTACAAGTTATTTAACCCATTTTCCCCTCAGCCTTCACTATGGGTTTAAGGAGTCACTACATGTAAAGCACTTAGACTTTCAATAAATGTCAGTTCTTATTAATGTAAATAATTAAAAATGTCAAATTATGTGTATTATAAAATTATTTTCAAATAGACCAGAATCAAAGTTAACTTAACTTTACATAATCTTTAGAAAGTTGATGTAGAACTTTGTGTAAATACTTCGGAAGTAGCATGCTTATATTATTTTTCCAAACCAATAAAATTAAATAGGATAGGAATAAAGTTCTTGAGGGCAATTCTAGTAGCAATACTTGTCACTTCAGTTGCCCTTTCCCCCTTCTTTTCCTGCTCTTTTCCCTCTTTCATTTGTCCTACAAAGGGGTTGACAATTTCCATTTGCTTTATGGATTAACAAAAATAAAATAACATTTCCTTAAAGCATTTCAACAATTCAGAATTTTACCAAATTGTCATGCTTTTTCCCATAAGGATTCAAAATAAATGTAATTTTAAGACTATATATGACAAATATAATATGACTATCTATTAATAAACATTATTTAGATTCAGTGCTGAAATAAGCTTAAGTAATTACCAGTTTACTCCTTTTCTTACAACTCAAGATTAATTGGAGACTTGAAGGGAAAATTGAAACTTATCTTACAAAACTTTTTGGGCATATGACAAGCAGAAAGCATGCCTTTTCACATCAAAAAGTGTAACCTGGGGATAAATATTACATGTGATGATGATGATAAAAATAACAAAACAAGAACATTAGAATCAGCAGAGCTGAGATGAAAAGCATGGCCTTTGTTATCATGAACTGGATTTAAACTCCTCTCTGTTATACACTTCCAAGGATATCTTTCTTTATATACTCAGTAATAATATATTGAATTCAAACCAAATGCCAGCCATTGTGCCAGGTTCTAGGGTTACATCAATGGACAATAGCTGACAACAGAGCTCACGTTTATACAATAGAGATTAAAACAATCATGTCAAACAAAATCAATCCTTTATTTTACCAAATTTTAATAATCTTTTAAGAAAATCCCTGAAAAGACTGAATATACATGACTATTACTTACAGCATTACCTATGATAATTAAATATAGAAAGCAATGTCAGTAATAGGTAATTGGGAAGGTAAACCATTGTCCACTTGGTACGAAATTATGTAGACATCAGAAACTATTTTAATTAAATATTTATTTTTAACATGGAAGAACTGTTACAATGTAAAGTAAAAAATATAAAACAGAATGAGCCATATGAATTATCAATGAAACTTAAATAGTTTGTAAATTTTAGGCATTATAATTAAGGCTAAAAGATAATATAACAGAGTATTAACACAAGTTGTCCTTGGGTAGTGCTACTAGGGTCTATTTTATGTCTTTGTTTCTGTTTGCTTATATAATTCTATACTTTTCTAATTATATACAGTAGCTCACTACTTATAAAGTAAAGACATATTCCAATAGTGTTACTGGTAACAATCCATAATAAGGTTGATTTTTAATAATTCAAACTGTTGTTGAGGGTATAAGCTATGCACATATAAAGTGCCACAGCAGGCACATAAATATTCCCTGGCAGTTGGATGAAATTAGCTTTAGATGACCTGAATTTACAGACAGGAGTAGTGCTAGGTGTATATAATTTGAATAATAAGTCACATTTTCTTTCACAAAAATGACAGGCTGCAATGACTTTTGCAGCATGCTTAGTTTCATAAATATTGGTTGCATATTTTAAAAGATTAATTGTTTAAATATTAAAAACAATCTACATGGCTCAAAAGCATGTAAGATGGCAGACAAAAAGGCTGGTGAATGGCAGAAATGAGGAGAGGTTAATCAAAAACTACAAACTTCCCATTACTAAATAAATATGTTCTACAGATCTAATGTACAACATTGTGATAATAAATAATGATACTTTGAAAAGGAATCTTAAATTTTATCACCACGAAAAAATGGTAAACTTGTGATATGGTGGAAATACTAGTTTATGCTGTTGCAAAAATCATCTTGTAATATATAATAAGTATATCAAGTCAGAAAATTGTATACTTTAAATTTACATGAAGTTACGTGTCAATTACAGTATCTGAATAAAGTTGGGGGAATAGATAACAAAAAGAAGTTATTATGGAATTTTTAAAAATTGCTTCAGTGATAACCACATGTAAATAATTGTAAGTGAACTAGAGAGAAGGATAATGTTCTATCAGCATCAATCCCACACTGCAGCAAGAATGAGGTCTGGCTTAATAGCACATGTTGTTGAAGAAAACCTTTACATTATAAATGTTAACCTTTGGAAATCATATCTCTAAAGGAGAAAACAATCACACTGGAACTCTCAGTAATGTGGTTTTTCTGTAGTAAGCAGCTCCTAATCATGAATTTTCACCTTCAAGTCCTACAGAAAATAAATAGTGCACATGTGATGAATAAATCTCTTTTAAGATAACTGAGGAGAGAATAGTTAGAGCAACTACAAACAAAATGCAAATGCAAGTATGTAGCTTCCATTCATTTAAATAGGTGTAAAATGTGACTGTCTCTTTAAATTAAGGAAAATGATTGCAGCAGTGTGTTTTTAATTTTGATCTGAGCAATGTTCTCATTTAAAATGATCATTTCTATCACTTCTCACATATACTATTTTTTGGTTAAATTATTGTAGAATGACTATATGGTTATTTTCATAGAATTTAATGGTCCAATTTTATTACAAGAAAAGAACACAAATGTATTTTTATTCAACTTTATTGAGGTATATTTTACATTTAATAAGTACACTCTTTTTAAGTGTACAGTTTGATGAGTGTTGAAAGATGTATACAGCCATGTATACTATACCTTGCCACAAACAAGATCTAGAACATATTCATCACCACAAGAGTTCCTTAGTGCCATTTTGCAGTCATTACTACAGCTCTGCTTTCACTCCATGTGCCTGGTGAACAAAATGCAGATATATTTTGATGAACTTACTGCCTTTTGTAACATAAGCATTCAAAATCAGTCTACTTTTTTGAAATACTTGTTGCTTGGTTGATTGGTTGTTTGGTTAGTTGGATGGTTGTTTGGTTAGTTGGATGAACTAAATAGCAACTGTGGAACAATTAAGGTCAAACAGATAAATGTCCTAATGCATTACTGAAACTTTGAAGGACAAAAAGAAAGAAATTTGGAATATCTGCTTGTGAAACAAAGGTGTTTCACCTTCTAATTGAAATGAAAATTGACCCGCACCTCCAATAATGCCAGTTCCCTCTCCTATTTATTGTGAGTTTGGGAAATATGCTGCTTTATCATTAGAAAATTTATGTAGAAATGATTTACCAACCTGCTTAAAATCTGTTCATTTGTCAGTGTATAAAAGAAAAAGCACAAATATAACCGAAGAAGAAAAACAATAAAACAACAAAAAAAAAATCTAGCTCTAATATAATATAAGAAACGTGCAAAAAAACAGTCTAGAAATGCCTCCACTATGGCTTATAACATACCATTGACCAATACCTACATACTGTGGCATTTATTGATAATGCTTCTTGGCACATAATATGTTTTCAGAAGCACAAACAGTCATAAGGGTTTGATTTAAAACTGAATCATGAACAACAAACAGTTTAGGAAGTTAATGAATGGATGAGAATAAAGACATTGACATAAGTGTTGTTGCAAATAGAAAATAGTTTTGTATTGTCCAATTATTACACTAAATGTATAAAATATTTCTTCCATTTTTTATCCTTGTTTCAGATGCTCTTCAAAGAACTTGTACTGGTACAATTTATATTAACCTAGAGGGCAATAATGACTGGGACCAGTCTAAGACTACTACAGAAGATACACTCATGTATACAAGTGAAACTACTAATTTTGGCCATGAGCACACAGGCACTAGTGATTACGAAGTAACAGGCCCAAGACAGCCTGTGGACTATGTGCCCCTTTTTCCAGATAATGTACATTTTGGTGGTGCTGGCATTGGACTACTCATCATGGGATTCTTGGTCCTAGGATGTAAGTATTTTAACTGCATAATTTTATTGTGCACCCCCCTCAAAAAAGTTTTGAGTTTTTTTTTATTTTTTGATAAAATGTACTTTATAAATTATTATTTCATTAATTAATAAGATAGTTCTACATTTGATGCTGGATTGATAAGATTAAAAAATCTAACTGCTTGATGGTGGGAGAGAAAAACTTACCATACTTCAATTTCAGTGTCATGGGAAGTCCCATAATACGCAGGACAAACTGGTATTTGAGTGAAGACAATGAGAAATAATTGACTGAAACAAGAAAGCCTACCAAGAGGAAATAAATTCTCAGTTGGGTTTTAACAGAATTAGCCTGATGAATAAGAAAAAGAGAATACAAGGCCCTGGCTGGTAGCACAGTGGGTAAGGCGCTGGCCTGCGAACCCAAAGGTTGCAGGTTCGATTCCCCAACCAGGGCACATAACCAGGTTGCAAACCAGGTCTCCAGTCAGATCTGTGGCTGGAGTCAGGTGAAAGGCAACCATACATTGATGTCTCTTTCCCTCTCTGCCTCTCTCCCTTCCCCTCTTTCTAGAAATAATGAAATAAAATCTTAAATTAAAAAAAAGAAAGAAAGAAAGAAAGAAAAAGAGAACACAATACAAAGAGAATTTAAAAATCTAAGTGCAAATCCCCCAAATAACAAGAGTGCTGGTAACTGAAATAAAGGACTTCAATAAGGAAGAAATAAAGGATGAATGGGACTATATGGTGATGGTTGAGACTACAGAAATAAGCAGGTGTCAGATCCTGAAGGGATTTCATGCTTTTTAAGACTTAATGGAAGGGAGAGTAAAATAGATGTAGGGCTAAATTTCAGCTCCTAAATATAATCAATCGTCTGAGTCTTTCAAAGTGTATCTAACTTGCTGAGGCTTGCTCTTGTCTTCTGTTATGACACAGCATTGCTTTGATGATAAAAAAAAAAAAAAAAGTACCACACATGGAAATATTTATGGTCACTAATAGTCCCTAGCCATGAGGGTGTCATATCCAATAGATTTTCTAAGTAGCCTTCAACATTGTCTTGGATGATGATAGAAATTAGAATGGAGATGAGCTGGGTCCTAGTCTCTGAGGAAGAGAAAAGGGAGCTCTGCAATAAGTGGGTTGATATCTGTACATTACTATCAAACTATTGTAAACATTGCCTTTTTTGGTATAGAATTATAAAACCTCAGTGTCAGAGGATATCTCAGGCATTATTTAATTAAAACATACACACATAAAATACATAATCAAAACAGTTCACATATGAAATATTTTTTCTACCTTCATTTCTTTTAATACATAAAGCTATCTAATAAATAGGTCACATTAAATTTATTAGTAAACTGGATTTTCTCCAATTTTAAATAACATTCACACTTCTGCCCTCACTGGTGTGGCTCAGTGGATCAAATGTCGGCCTGCAAACCACTGGGTCGCCCGTTCAATTCCCAGTCAGGGCACATGCCTGGGCTATAGGCCATGTCCCACTTCGGGGCTTGCAAGAAGCAAGGACACATTGATGTTTCTCTCCCTCTCTTTCCCTTCCTCTCCCTCTCTAAAAATAAATAAATAAAAAATATATTTTTAAAATAACTAACATTCACCTTTTTTTAAAGATTTTATTTATTATTTCCAGAGAGAGGCAGAGAAGGAGAGACATCAATGTATGGTTGCCTTTCACCTGCCTCCAGTCACAGACGTGGCTGGAGACCTGGCCTGCAACCTGGTTATGTGCCCTGGCTGGGGAATTGAACCAGTGACCTTTGGGTTTGCAGGCTGGTGCCTTATCCACTGTGCTACCAGCCAGGGCCTAACATTCACTTTTAAATTTTTGATCAAAAATCCACAAAGACTATGGACATACTGTGAGCACAAGTTAAAATTGACAATATTTTTTTTTATAAGTGGAAATAAATTTCAAAAAACAAGAAATTTTTATGTTAAGTAATAAGATTTCATTCTTATTTACTCATAAGAAATTGAAATGAAGAAAAAGGTTGAAAAAATTCTTACCAAAATAAACCAAGGCAAGAAAATGCTAGCAAATTTGCAAAATGTAACATAAAATATATATGAAAAGCTTTGGCTGGTGTGGTTCAGTAGATTGAGCATCAGCCTGCATACTTGAAGTTTGCAAGTTTGATTCCCAGACAAGGTACACATATAGGTTGCAGGCCAGGTTCTCAGTTGGGGTTGTATGAGTGACAACTGATTCATGTTTCCCCCATGTTTCTCTCACACATGTTTCTATCCCTCTCTTTCTCCTTCACTTCCCCTCTCTATAAAAATAAAATCTTTTTAAATGTATATAAATAAAAATACATAATTCTCTAATTTCCCATTTTTGAACAAATTATCCATCAAAATTGTAAAACATTGAAATTAAATATTTTTCAAATTAAAAATGTATCATGCCCTGGTTGGTGGCACAGTGGATAAAGCACCAGCCAGTGAACCCAAAGGTTTCTGGTTCAATTCCCAGCCAGGGCACATAACCGGGTTGCAAGCCAGGTCCATAGCTGGAGGCAGGTGAAAGGCAACCACACATTGATGTCTCTTCCTCTCTGCCTCTCTCCCTTCCCCTCTCTCTAAAAAATAATAAATAAAATCTTTAAAATTTTTAAAAAATAAAAATGTATCAGGTGCTGATTTGCTCTGTTGCAAAAAAATATATAACGTTAACTTTGAGTTTGCTTTTTATATTGGTGCCTACATCTGGGTAATGTAGTTAATAAAACATTTATAAATTAAATATGGGCTTTCGAGTCAAATACCAGTAGATTCAAAGTTATGTCTACACCAGACACATTTTGAAGACAGCAAATACATGGAATTATTTTTCTCCATTTTTTCTTCTCCCCTTTCTCTCTCTCACTTTTTAGAAATAAAATGTGTTTGTTATTTATTACACTGAAAAAATGACCACTAACAATCATGCCTTCTGGCTCAATTCCACTGAGTTAAATACATTAACAATAATTTTCGTACAACAAATATAGTTTCTTAAACACCATAGATAAATCACTTTACATGCACTTTTTAAAAAGATTTTATTCATTATTTTTAGAGAGAAGGGCAGGAACAGAGGAAGAAAGGCAGAGAAACATCAGTGTATGGTTGCCTTTCACCTGCCTCCAGCTACAGACCTGGCTGGAGACCTGGCCTGCAACCTGGTTATGTGCCCTGGCTGGGAATCGAACCAGTGACCTTTGGGTTCACAGGCCAGCACCTATCCACTGAGCCACCAGCCAGGGCTTCTTGGACATTTTAAACATAGTTTGTATTTATGACTCAGAAGTAACCTTGAACATTTAAACAGCAAAAATATACAAAACAGTTACAAGTGAAAATAATACTAAGTGCCCCATTTTCATCCCAGAGACACACCATCAAAATCTCAGGTTAAGAAAACTTTTAAAAATTGTATATAAAAATGTGTTTTGAGGAAGTGGAAAGAATAACAACTTTCCATTTGGCTTAAGAGAGTCAATAGTTGGAAGTCATTCAGCTTGGAATTGGAACCTGCTAAGGGAGTCAGAAATCTGGGGCAGCAAACAGCCAGGCAGGGAGCTCTGTCCTCCCCTTACTCCTTTCAAAAGGCTCAGCCCAGCTTCCCACCTTGAAAGAGCTGCGAGGCCACTTCTGTTTCAGAAGGGTGATCTGACCTGGTGAGAGGGGCGCTAACACCTTGTTAACTGCAGTGGATGATCATTTGTGAGCCGCCTTTCCATTTTAAAGCAGCAATGTCCGCATGCCAGCAGATGAACTGGCAGGCGCTGCTGGGAGTCTGGGGGCCACCTCTGCTCCCCGTCAGCCTGTGGCCTGTAGGCAGGAGGCCTGGAGGGTGCCTAGCAGCCTGGAGTCAGCTGCCAGTGGGCACCACAGGGTCAACTGTCGTCACTTACGATCAGAGCTGTACTCTTCTCTTGCCATTATAATCTCACCAAAGCCATTTGGGGTGCAGCACACTGTGCCAGGTGCAGGGCAGCTGCGGACAGGGAGCAGGAAGTGCAGGTGCGCTCCCTCCCTTTGCAGGATCCCAGGCCAGCCCAGCATTTCCCTGTCTCACTGGACTCACTGCACCCTCCCCACCTACCTCGCTTTCTTCTTTTATCTTCCCCTCTACCTCACTTTTTTAAAAGTGTACACATCCTTTCTTACATACACCTATTTGTGACAAATCATTATTTAAGATTGTATTATGTAAAAAGCCCTTGGATAGAAACATATACATATAAGAAAAATCCAATTCATAGGAAAAGATATTGTTATGTAGTGTAATGTTCTCTATTTGTGCATGAGGAATTTTAAGGAAAGATTCTTTCTAGGAGAAAATAATAACTCCTCGAGGATAATTGCTTGAAGCATGAAATAGATATTACTTTAGAATAAAAAGGTAGGCATGTGTGAAAATAAAGACATGGAAGAGGAAACACAAAAAATCAAACATGTAGACTGGTCTTTCCAGCTTTTTTTTTCTTTCCTTTACTATTTTTTCTGAGTAATAACATGGGGAGACTCATCTGATTTTTGTATTTTTTAAAAAGATTTTATCTTTTTAATTTTTTTAATTTTATTTATTATTTTTAGAGAGAGGGGAAGGGAGAGAGACAGACAGGGAGAAAGACGCCAATGTATGGTTGCCTTTCACCTGCCTCCAGATGTGAACCTGACTGGAAACCTGCCTTGCAACCTGATTACGTGTCCTGGTTGGGTATCGAACCAGCGACCTTTGGGTTTGCAGGCCGGTGCCTTATCCACTGTGCTACCAGCCAGGACTGAGACTTGTCTGTTTTAATAGTATAACAATATTTATCATCGGAATCCCATATAACAAATTAAGTTGATTATATTCTAGTATAATGAAGCTTACATTGACTTTGTATTTCACAGTTACTCAGTTTATTTTCTGAAAACTTTATAATAATTACAGGATCAAATGGGGTTATATTAGGAATTCAAATTTAATCACAAACCCAAGTTGTTTTGTATTAATATGGTTCTGCTGCTAATTTCCATATTCCCACCTCTCACCACCAGTGGTCCCATTTTTGTTGACCTACCTTGACTGTGGAGGTGCCCCTGCAGGAGCCAGCTTTGAACCTGTTCCTGAATGTTCAGATGGAGCAATTCATTCATGGGCAGTAGAAGGACCCCAGCCTCAGCTCATGGTAAGTGTCCATGTGTAAGAAACGGCCTATGGGAGACACCTGAACTCAGCCTTGTGCACATGACACAAGATGTTGGTGAGCACACAGTCTATGTTATCCTTTGCTCTGGGCTAGCCAATGGGGAAAATGAAGAGAAATCAAGGGCACATCAAAATTAGATGGAAGTAACCAGGGAAGGCTTTCTGAATGAGGTTCCTGTTTTAAATGGATTTCAAAAGGTTCTTAAATAGCATTCATTCAGAAAATCTGAGCTAATTTAACTACTAACCCAATGTATAACTGTAGACAGAAAAGTCATTACAAATGGAAAAACGCTATTTCTTGTCTTTTAGGATTTGACCACTTTCCCTGCACCACAAATAGCAACAGATAATGCAAATATGATACAATGTATTGACACCTCAGGTAAAATTTTATTTTATAATGTTAATAACTAAATGAATCAAAAGCAATTATATTTTTAGCATACTTCACTATTTCTCATTTTATTTATCTTTAAAAGTGTTTCTATTATTCCTTTTTAAATGACTTCTTGCAAATTAAACAATAAGGGAAAATTACAGTAAGTATTGTTCCTACATGTTGAATTTTTTAAATCATTCTCAACCATCAGAAAGTACTTGAGAGATGACCTGATTAGGATGTCTATAAATAGGAAAGAATAACTAAATTGTCATCACAAGTCAGTATGTTTTTTTCATGTTCAATAAAGCAATTCTTAATTATCCCAAAATACTGATTAGAATTAAAAGTGCAACCCAGTTAAAGTAGATCTGTATTCATTTTTGAGACTAGACACTACCTTGACAATTCATGAATAGTTCAAAATCACTGTGACTTCAACTACTCTTAGGACAAAATTAAAAACTGCACCCATTCTCAGCATCACCATAAATGTTGACCTAAAAGCTTTATTCCATTTATCAAAATTAAAGTAAGTGGCTGAAACACTATCAAAATCTTTTAAAGTTTTCATCTGAAGTTGTGTGGTCTAGTTTCTCCTTGCACATGGGTAAAACTATCAATACCAGTTACCTTACAACAGGGATTTAGACAAATCCATAGGCAGACAACAGAAGACAATTAAAATTTTGCAGTGAGTAACTACCACTTTCATAAAAGAGCAATTAACTTTTAAAAACTTCTCACACCTTTGAAAAGAGTTGTTCCATCTTTCCTTTTTTCGAAGTAAGTAAATATTATTGACTCTTATTTTTCTCTCAATCTTCTTCCAACTTGTAATTATGACTTTGAACACTTTAGAATGCAAGAGGCACAGACATGTTTGTAACTTGTAGAACTGGCCCTTATCCAAAGGACTGGACAAGCTAGTCTTTAAAATTATTTCTCCTCCTGAAGTATTGATTTTTGTTAATGAGATCAACATGCCCTACTTCCGAAGCATATCTCATTACTTTACATCTCTCTCTTCATTGATATCCACGCAGTTCTCAAGACTTGGTGAATCCACCAGCATTTATTTATGGATTTATTCTCTCAGTAAGTCTAAAAGCTTTATACAAACCTTGAACAAAGCACAGTCAGGGGCACCAAAGTAATAGAATCATGGAAAACACACTGACCCTGAAATCAAGATCTTTAAATATCAAAGCATGGGACACCTATCCCAGGTCAACACATCCCTGTCCACAGCAGTTTTGTAGTCCAAGCCATCATTTATTCTCATGTACCTAGAACACAATGGGAGGCTTCTTCTCACCCCTCACATCCAAGTACAGATGCAAGATTCCCATGCAGACTTTTCCTCTTGCCATAGCCATGGCTTCTCCTCTGAAAGCCATACTTCTGGGCTTCTGCCAGAGACTATGTGCTTCTGATATATTGGGGTATTCTCTGAATATTTAATTTTTATATAGTATGAGAATATGTTCCCCAGCTTTTGTTATCTTTAAAATTAAAATATTATAATTGTGTATGGTGCCAGCTGGTACTAAGGATATCAAGGGGAACACTGTAAAGTATATGATGGTTTAATCAATATGTTGCAAACCTGAAACTAATACAAAATAATATTGAATATTGAAATAATATTCTTTCTGTAACCGAAAGAAAATCTTTTTAATTTCTTTTTTATTTAATTTTATTGTATATATATATTTTTTACGATTGAGCCCCTTTATACTCTCTTCCAATCTGTAATCATCACATTGTTGTCAATGAGTTTTTAAAAGTTAAAAATAAGTAGGCAGATTTCCAGTCAAGGTGGCACAATAAAAAAAGCATGGGTTGCCTCCTCACACAACAACACCAAAATTACAACTAAATTATAGAACAACCATCACTCAGAACCATCAGAAATCAAGTTGAATGGAAGTCTGATAATTATGGAATTAAAGAAACTATATCTATCCTGACTGGTAGGAGGGGTAGAGACACAGAACAGGCTGGTCCCACATTCATACATGGTGGATAAAAATTTGAGAGGGATATATTGGGAGAGGAGTACCAGCCCCACATTAGGCCCCCCAAACCAGGGTTCCCATGCTAGGAAAGTAAGTCCCCCATGATTACTGGCTGCAAAAACCCAAAAGGATTGAGTCAATGGAAGCAACTTCTGAAGTCCCAAGCAGTTCTTAAAGGATTTACACACAGGCTTACTCAGGCTCTATCCCTCTGAGTTCCAGTACTGGGGTAGCAGCCTGAAAGGCACCAGTGGCATGTAGGAAGGAAATGAAGTGTCTAACAGTTTTCTCCCAGACAGAAAGGTGGGCAGAGGCCATTGTCCCTTTTCTGACCCCAAATCACCCCATAGAGCCAAGCAGCAATGCTGGTGCCAAATCTGAGACTTCCATCAACCTAGCTAATACTGCTTTCTGGGACCTGGAGATCCTCTGAGGCTCTGTCCCACTCAACCTACAGCTGTTAACAGTGGCTTTTTCAAATGAATGACTGGTCTTGGCTCATGCTTCACAATGTCCTAACTCTGTTCAAATACATGACAACTGACATCACTGGGTCCCCTTCCCCACACATCTTGCTAAATGGACCCAGCATGGCACTAGCAGCAACAGTTGACCTAGATTTACAGCTTGGCTTTACCTGCCAATCTCTAGGCCTAGCAGCTATCTCAGGTTGCTTTATAGCTCATAATGGTGGCCCCAGGCAAAACACAAGTAGGGGCTGACCCTGGCCTATACCATTCATGAAACCCCAGAGCCTATATTCCCAGTGAATAGCTACAGACCACGTCAAAGCACTACCATGCTACCCTCCACAACTGATCCTTCATGGAGGGTGGAGGTTGGTCAGTAGCCACAGAAAATCCTTGCAGCTGACTGGCTTGGATAAATCTCTCCCATTGACCTGCCAAAAGCAACCAAAGCTCAACTACAAGAGGAATGTGTACTCAGCCCATACGAAGAACACACCTTGAGTACCATGCTTGGGTGATAGGGAAGGCTATGCCACAGGACCCTACAAGACACCTATTATATTAGACCATGCTACCAAGACAAGGAGTCATATCATAGAAAGAAACACAGGGAGGCTGAAAAAATTAGGAGACCAAGAAATATGGCCCAAATGAAAGGAAAGATTGAAACTCCAGAAAAAAGAATGAAACAAAATGGAGTTAAGCAATCTATCAGATGCAGAGTTCAAAACACTGGTTATAAGGATGCTCAAAGAACTTAGTGAGGACCTCAACAGCATAAAAAAGAGCCAGGTAAGAAAAGAAATAAAGAGCAGATTATTTTCATTAAAAAAAAAAAAAAAGAGCCAGGCAGAAATGAAGGATGCACTAATTAAAATAAAAACAATTTACAGGGAATAAATAGTAGAGTGGATGAAGTCAAGAACAAAATCAATGATTTGGAATATAAAGAAGCAAAAAACAACCAATCAAAACAACAGAAAGAAAAAAGAATATATAAAAAAAAAAATGAGGATAGTATAAGCAGCCTCTGGGATAACTCCAAGGAGTCCAACATTCACATCATAGGAGTGCCATAAGAAAAGGAGAAAAAGCAAGAAATTGGAAATCTATTTGAAAAAATAATAGAAGAAAACTTCCCTAAATTAGAAAAGGAAATAGTCATTCATATCTAGGAAGCAGAGTCCCAAACAAGATGGATGCAAAGAGACCTACTCCAACAAACATCATAATTAACATGCCAAAGTTAGAGCTAAAGGGAGAATCTTAAAAAGCAGCACGAAGAAAGCAGGTAATTCCCTACAGGGGAGCTTCCATAAGACTGTTAGCTAATTTCTCAAAAGAAACTTTTCAAGCTAGAAGGGATTTGTAAGAAATATTCAAAGTCATGAAAAGTGGGGATATAAATCCAAGATTGCTCCACCCAGCAAACATATCATTTAGAACCAAAAGGCAGAAAGGAGCTTACCAAACAAGAAAAAACTAAAGGAGTTCATCATCACTAAAATAATATTATATGAAATGTCAAGGGGACTTATTTAAGAAAAATAAGAAGATAAAACTACGAACAGTAAAATGGCAATAAGTATATATCTATAGAGAACTGAATCTTTCAAAAATAAACTAAGAAAAGAAAAAGAACAGAAATACACTCATGGACACAGAGAGCATTTTGATGGTAACCAAATGGGAGGGGATTGTAGGGGAGTGGGTGAAGAGGTGAGGGCATTAAAAAGTGCAAATAGGTAGTTACAGAAATGCCATGGGGATGTAAAGCACAGTATAGGGAATGAAGTGGCCAAAGAACTTATGTACATGATCCATGGACATGAACAATTGTGGAAGGATTGCCTAAGGGGAAGGGGGGCTGCAGCCTGGAGCTAAGCAAAGGGAGAAATATATGGACAATTATAATAGCTAGATCAATAAAATATAATTTTCAAATGCAGTTAAAAAGAAATTAATAAATAAATACAACAATCTGTAAAGCATGGATTTTTGTTACCTCTATGCAGTCCCTCTCTTCTAGTACATATAATTACCAACATATAATTAACAACAAAAATTTACAAATATATTCATAATACCATATTGAACTTTATATCATATTTATTGTTCCTGTATTTAGATATCACCTTCTTTTTTTCCTTACAAATGCATACTGAACTGATGAAACCATACATTAAAAGTAAGTTACTGACCTCAGTCTATATACACCAGATAAAGTAAATTTAATTTAATGTACACTTTCAGGGGTTTACACAAATGAGTACTGCGGCAGAGAAATGCAAGATATGGGAGGAGAAGAAAGAACCACAGGATTTGAACTACCTGAAGGAGTGAAAACACCAAGAGCAGCTGAGACATGCCAAGAATATACTGGAACATTAAGAAGAAATTCTATGAGGGAATGTAGAGAAGGCTGTCTGAATATGAACTTCATGGAAAGCTACTTCTGTCAGGTAAGCACTCTAGCCTCCCTCCCCGCCTTCCTTTCCATTGTACCCACTGCTGAGCCCAGGCTCCCGCCATTTCTCGCTGGGGTTTTGGCAGGCATCTCCCAGCCAGGCTACCAGCCTGAGTCTTTGTGCCTGATGACCCATCATGCTGCTAACTAATGCAGCTAAAGCTCTGGCCAAGGCCTATTGCTCCCCACTTAAACACAGCTGATGCCCCTCCAGCCCCATGCTATGTCTTCTCTATGGCATGACGTGCAACATGGCAAATAAGCTTACTCACAAGTTGATTCCTGCTCTCACATCTTTAATACTCCTTACTACTAATCCCACTTGTCAAGTGCCTTTCCCCTTATCACACCAGCCTATTGCCCTGCATGTCTTTGCTTACTCAGTGAGGCACTGGGATGCTCTTAGCCAATCACCATTCTCATAAACCCCTACCCATTTTTCAAGACCCAGTTTAAATGTCACTGCCTCTGAAGTTTTTATTGTTAACCATTTCATCCAAAACTAGGATTGGTGTTTCCTTATTGGTATTCCAATAGTGCTCATTCTTTCGACTTACAATTATGACATTATGTCCCCTTAAGCCCACTGTAAATTGAAAACATGTAAATTGAAAATGCATTTAATACACGTAACCTACCAAACATCTCGGCTTAGCCTAGCTGGTCTCTAGTGAATGCCAATCACTTTAATAACATCAGAAATCAAGTGATTATTAAGTGGATCCATCATATGTCAGGGACCATCCATTCTTTGTTTATACATTTATAGAACATGCCATTGCTAAAATCTTCTGGTTTATACGTTATCACACTTTTCAGTGCCTTAAATACATTTTCCCCATGTTATGTTACCAATACCTAGCTCAGTTCCAGATACATAGTAAATATTCAATAAAAGTGGGTTCAAGAGCAATAGTACAGTTCTATAATGGTCTAAGAATCAGTAGGAATTAATTTTACCATATCCAGGTAGAGACAGAATTGCCTATGGTTACACACCATGAGATACTTATGCTTTAAGGAATTTACTGTCCCTGATATACCCACGTCCTTCGATACCTTGGCCTAGAATGCCTTCATGAACTGTTCTAAGGGTTTAGATGGTGGCTGGTAGTTTGAAATAAAATACTAGTAAAAGCCTTTCATAACCCAGTAGGTAATAAGAAACCTCTTGCTCCAGTCCATAGGGATGCTTCTTTCCAGGTCCCTAAAAGCTAATGTTATTTTCGTGAAAAGTACAAGTCTGCCTTTCAACTTTTGCACGCAAATCTCCTTCTGCCAAAACATTTTATCTGCTTTACTTACCATCACTTGATTCATATTTCTGACCAAGCATCATTTCTATGAAGATGCCATCCTTGGCCATTATATCTGGAAGGGCAACCTGCATACTTTCTATCCCTATACCCTGCACCAACCACCTCCTGACAAATATGCTTATGTGTTGTCTGTTTCATCTAAAATATAAGTCCTAACAGAGAGGGATATTATCTAGTTTTGTTTACTACTTCTTTGCTAAGTTCTTAATAGAGTATATAGAAATAGTAAGGGCTCAAAAACGTTTGTGAATAAATGACTCAATGAGTTGGTTTTCTAATAAATGCATTTATGATACTTAACCTGAAAGTTTGCTATTTGTTATCATTAACACCAAAGACAAAAGTAAACATGCCCTTAGGCTTTTGGTTTGAATTGAAGGAGATTCTAGTTTCAAAAATTGCCTTTGGTCATCTTCAATTTTGAATCCAAAAATTGAATAGACCCAGAGTTAATTGGTTTTATTGTTGTTTTGCTGAAAGAATCATGTTGAAATAAATTTCACAGATTCACCATAATCACTCAAGAAGAAAGGAAAGTGCAATCCTGAATGAACTTAAATCACCTACCTTTTACAAATTAACCAAAAAAAGTACACAATTTTGTGTATTTCAAACTCAGCATTTTTAAGTACCTCCTTCTAACTTGGTTACAAAATATTTCATGTTCTTTTTTGTGTACTTTTTGTATCCAAAGTACGGTGCTATAAGGTCTATCTAAATAAATTTTTAAATCCAAATGTATTATTGGAATGACAGTTAAAATAATTTCTAAGCAAATTCACAGTGATATGATTTTTAGAGCATCACTAATAGATGTTAAAATTTTGGGTTTTTTTGTTATTCTTTGGTAATGCCCTATGAAACAATAAATAATAAGGACTTCCATTATTGTTAAAATAGGTATTCATGATTTCATTTTCTCTTCCCTCTACAAATTTAGAAAGCATTTGCTTATGCAGATGAAGATGAAGGACGCCCATCCAATGACTGTTTGCTCATATATGACATTGAAGGTGTAGGTTCCCCTGTTGGCTCTGTGGGTTGTTGTAGCTTCATTGGAGAAGAGTTGGATGACAGCTTCTTGGATGCACTGGGGCCTAAATTTAAGAAGTTGGCAGATATCAGCCTGGGAAGAAATGTCGACCAATATCCAGACTTTGATCCCTCATGGCCACCTGAGTGCACTGACCCAATTTACCCTCAGCAAGAAACAGATCCCCTTCTTTGCGAACCCCCTCCCATCTCCCCACATTTCGGTACCACCGCAGTCATTTCTGAGAGCACCTACCCCTCGGGACCTGGTGTACAGCATCCTATGCCTATTCCTGACCCTTTGGGCTATGGTAACGTCACTGTGACAGAGTCTTATACCACCTCTGGCACTCTGAAGCCTTCTGTCCATGTTCATGATAATCGGCATGCCTCAAACATGGTGGTGACAGAGAGGGTGGTTGGCCCAATCTCTGGTGCTGATTTGCATGGAGTGTTAGAGATGCCTGATTTGAGAGATGGATCCAACATTATAGTAACAGAAAGGGTAATAGCACCAAGCTCAGGTCTACCCACCACTTTGACCATCCCTGATCCTAGAGAATCTTCCAATGTGGTAGTGACAGAAAGAGTAATCAGACCCACTTCTGGCATGATGGGCAGCGTGGGTATGCACCCCGACTTATCAAATGCCCACAATGTCATTGTGACCGAGAGGGTTGTCTCTGGCTCTGGTGTAACTGGAATGAGTGTCCCAGCCGGGATCATTGAAGGTGGTGGCACAGTCAGCAGTGGCTGGGTGGCCAGTGATGCTGGAATCAGTGGTGGAGGCATTGGGCTGAGCAGTCTGGGAAGAGGTGGAGGCCTGAGTAGCAACATGGCAGGGACAGCCACCATTGGTCACATGAGGAGCTCCTCTGACCATCATTTTAGCCAGGCCCTTGGGTCCGCCTCCCCTAGCACAGCCCGAAGTCGAGTCACAAAGTACAGCACGATGCAGTATAGTAGTAAGTAGCCAGGATCCCAGCCCACTTTTCCTCAGTCCTTGTGCCTTAGGTTCAATTCCCACCACCGAAAAGCTAACAATGCAATTTATGATGGATGCACAACTAGGCGTTAAGCTAACTGTGGAGCAAGGTAAGAGACGAGAGAAAAATAGCAGTGCTGTTCAGTAAGAGCTCTCCTTAGCATTTGTAAACTGTTTCTTATATTAACACTAACGGAATCATGACAGGGAACTGAAACTTAAGAAGGGGATTTCTTTGCTTCTGTGTGGCATGTAAGTGCATCTCCATTATGTGAAAGAAATAAAACTCAGTCATGCAAAATCATGGACCTTAAGATGACAATGGACATACTTCTCTTGTTTCTTTTCATTTGCCATGTATGTAACTCAGGCAACACTTAAACAGAAGAAAACATGCCATATATATTCGTGTTGTGTGGGACAAATTTGAAATTTGTGCCAAATGCCCTGCCAGTTTGACCGATAATATATATGAAAGACCAAGCACAGATTCAGACCAGGATTAATAATTAAAGAAAAAAGGATCTGGTTACATAGCCAAGTCCACAAGCCACCAAGCCTACGTTAGTAATCACACTAGGTAAAATAAACCTCAAACTAGAAAATGTTCTCTGGGGAGCAGTTCCATAAGTGTGGCAACAGTGAGATCCATTTGGGGTAAACTGACAGTGTTGAGCCTGAACTGAGATGGAGCTGCAGCTACAACTTTCATGGAGTCAAGACTTGTCTGCTTCCAGTTTGTGCTCAGTGCAGGTGCAAGATTAATGGCACTGCCTACGGGTGAGATTGTAGTTCTAACACTCATTCTCCCTTTACCGTGGTGGCTCCAACTTAATAAAGGAAAACCTGCCAAGTGTACTTCTCACACTGAAGCAAGTAACAAGTGATGCAGTTGTTCTCACTGGTGGTAGCTTACCTTCCAAGGAAGAACTATATTGTACTTTCAGGTTGAGCTTTTAGAAAGTGTTATTCATTGATATTCATCTTCATTATTTTATATCTCCAAAATCAAAATAGTTTAATTAAGCTGAGCTATATGATTAAGCTTTGGGGGAAATTTTAAACAGGATCCAAAAACGTTTTTAGTGCATGGAAAATGTTTAATGGGGAAATGGTAGAGTTGTTCTGTAAAGTAACACTGTACTATTAGTTTGAATTGAGTTTAGTACTTCTTAAACACTCCTCTGCTGCTAGTTTGAAGGAATCAACTAGGAACTTTTAACGGAGCTGATGATATTGCGTTTACACAAATGAAATTAAACTAGACAACCTCATTTCTTTATTCAGTGCCAATGCCAACTAAATTTTCTCACTAGCATAAATTTTACATCCCCAATTTGATTTGTCAATACCTTCTTGGCTTACACATGCTCCAATTTACAGATTCCAAATGATATCCTATGATATATTTTTCCACCTTCAAACTTTAACTATGTAGTATTTATAATATGTCATTTCTGTGTGTTTGTTATACAGTATTGCTTGATTAAATGGTATAAATAGAATTAAAGCATTCTTAGCCAGAGGCAAGGTGGAGGAATCTTTTTCTCTTTTCTAAACTCAGTGTGAATATGATGAGTTCACTAAAGTAAAACTGGATGACAGAGTCTTTTAAGGATTATTACCCCTAATTACTCGAATTTCCCAAGGTCTTACACAATCAAAGAATATTCAACTTCTAACACTGGTCAAAAGTTCCTAGGGAATGAATTTGTTAACCTAGAACTATTTTACACTCTGTTATAGAAGATGATGTCAATATTTTGAAAGCCACAATATACATCTCATTTTAACTCTATAGCCTACATAAAATTGTAATGTTCTGCAGTATGTCAAAATGCAGAGGTGTAAATAAACTCATTCACAGGGAGTCATCTTTTTACCTCTTTCTTCCCACTTGGGCTTCCCTAGTGATGAGTAATTTTTACAGAAATAAAGTCAAAGATTATTTATTGAAATATATGTTAGTATGATTATGTCCAGCAGCTTGATGAAATAACATCATTATTAATTAATTGCTAGTTAATTAAAGGTATGATATCTGACCACAAATATCTTACTTGTCACTTTGTTATGACATATCATCAGAAGTATGCCTGAGACTCCTGATATCTTACAGATATCAAATTTTCTAGGAAGATAATTTCAGTTTAAATTGTTTTTGCTTTAGGGATTTTTTTAGGATTACGCATTGATATTCTAACATTTTATTCCTATTTTTTAAATTATCTTTTAAGACATCAATCACGCTAACAGTCATTTGAAGGCATGTTTTTTTCAATGAACAACTTTTTGGTAGCATTTAATTATTCCCTTTAGGTGCTTTACTGTAATTAGTAGACCTTAGGTTTTTCCATTCACCTAATAAAAGTAATACAAATTACTTTATATGTGAATTTTTATCATTCAAATCTACATTGCAAACTGAATCTCTGATCACTTTTCTTAACAAAAGAGAAGAAATAACTTAAATGTTATATATACATAGTTCAAAATAGTGCTTAATGTTTATAAAGCATCTGATTTCTTGAGAGGTAGTTGGGGACAAAAATTAATGCATTATAAATACTTTATTATTAAATATCAACCAAAATACCATCTTGAGCTAATTTTTACACTGAATTCCAGCTATATCTGCTACATGTTATTAACCTCTGTTCATGTTGCTTGATCTAACTGAATTTGCACTGAAAAATGTACAAAAAATAAAAGTATGTGTTTATGGTTATTCATCAAAGAATGTTTTATTATCATGTATAAAGTTGATAGTTCATAATCTTCATTCAATGTAATGTTCTATCTGAATTTTAATTATATAACTTTACATTTACATATTCACTCTCATTAAATATCTTTGATTATATATGCAAATAATTTCTGAATTTATATCAACATTTGTGTGTCAGCCAGACATAACATACATGATATGCTTGGATTTGAGTAGGAGTTTAAAGGTGTTATAATCATTGGCCAAAATGGTCATGGCTTCTCAGGAAAGACATTTGAAACCCAAAACAAACTTTTAAAAGTATTGTCACTTTTTCCCATGCTATTTAATAAATGCTAACCATTTATAAAAATTTTAATATTGTTAAGAACTCCTTCCCATTGCCCTACAACACACCAGTTCACATAGATTACTAGTAGCCATGTAATAGAATCTGTCTTCCAGTTCTAAATTATTCAATTTATGTTAGGACAAGAGTCTGAATAAATCAACCTCTTACCCATCAAATAATTTTAAAACAGTAATGTATTATTTGCCTATAGTGCCTCCATTTAGTTATATTAGAATTACTGAACACGTTATCACCACACTGTACTTAGTCTAACTTTCTTTGCTATTTTACAAGTACTTTAAACTCTAATAGTCATCTTTGGTGATGCAAAACAAAAACAAAAACAAACAAACAAAAAAAAACAGGTGGTTTCCTTCAGGTTTCAGTATAAAAGTTCATGGATTATTTGGGTACTACTTCTTGCTTGGTCATCTGTTGGCTGTTTTAAGTTGGTTTGTAATTTCCAAAGAATTATGGTTATAGCAATTAAAGAATCACTATTGTTTTATGATCTTTTCAGAATTATAAGGGGTACTGGGTAATAGACTATAATGGATAATTAAAGGTTATCAAATCTAGTTATTATTTTCAGTCCATGTAAGGGAAGAATTTTTTTTTATTTTTCCTCTTTTTGTTCTTGTTCACTAAGAAGCCTACTCTCCAGAGTGCAGTTTAGTAACATCAGAGCACACACTTGAGTGGCACCACACAAATAAATTAGTGGCACATATTAATAACTTGTATTTTTAACTTATTTGATACCATTAGCATCTTTATGCTTTCACCTTTCTACCTTTGCTACCCTAATTAAATATTTTGTTTACACTAGCAATTTATTTCTTTTAAAATTGCCCCCCCCCCCGCTTGCTTTTAAAATCATACCCTTTCATCTTTATTGGGTGCACCTGCTCTTTGCTCTCCAATGCTACTATCATCCTCAGTTTGCACAAAACCTTACACTTTTCAGACATATGTGATCTGCTTATATCCTCCTCCTTCTGTTCTCCAGGTGCCATTTACTGACTTCTTTCTTACTAATATCCTTGTTCTTACTGAAGACTCATATTTTGGCCGATAGTGACTTCTCCAATTCCTGAGGGAATTCACAGTAACTTAAATGTCCCCACAGTGAGGCACTTTACACCCCAGATTCTTAGTTCACAGACTGCCATTCTCTCACTCCACCTTCTCCTTGGCATAAGCAACACGGCAGTACATTGGATGCCTTCATTTTACTTCCTCCTCATCCTTTCAGCTCACTTGATTTAGTATTTCAGTTGTTGCAATTCCTCGCCTTCATTAAAACTTCCATTTGTTTTGGACTCTCACCACTTCCTCACTGTTAGCTACACTTCCCTCTTTATCTAATCAAGCTGTGAGAATCCAACTCTAGTCACCTCTTGGTGAATGAATACCTTTGCCCAGCTATCCCACTTGCTATCCCAAATCTTTCTGCCTCCATCTTTGTCTGCACACAAAGAGCTGAACAGATGATTCAAGTGAATTAATTGACTTTTTCATTTTCAATATTCAAACTCAAATCATCAAGTAACATCTATTGCTTTTTTACAACCCTGATAGGTTCTTTGATAGACTTACCATCTCAAATCTAATGAACTAAATACTATTCCACACCTTCTTTGTCCTCAAACCTCCCACGCCTCCTCTTTCCTCTCCATTCTTAGTTGGTGATCTAATTCCATTGTTTACTAAGAAAATAAATCAACCCCTAATCCGCTCATCTTCCTTGGCCAAACCTGCACATCCACCTGCATGTGCAACTATTTCCTCCCCTGCCTATTACAATAGAGTTACTGTCCTACTCATATAAAAAGACAATCCTCATTTGTTCCTAAGGACTTTGCTCCTTCCCTAGCAGTCTCTGCACTGCTCCCTCTCTCTCTCTCTTTCGATTTCTCTCTCCCTCTCACTCACTCACTCTCTCTCTCTCTCCTTCTCTCACTTCTCTGAAGCATTGCCATTAACACACCCTCTTGTACCTACTATCTCACTTTTGTCTCACTGAACTTCTTAAGATTCATGTACACATGCTTTCTTTTCTTTCTCATGTCCCATCAGACTTCAGCCCTCAACCATCAGTCCATCAGTAGGACCCTGGTCAAATTTGTCAAATACAAGGTCCATTTTTCTGTCCTTGATTTCATAACTTCTGAAAATAACCTGAAAAAAGTAACTATTCTCTTCCTTGAAAAGCCTCTTTCTTGGCTTTTATAGCACATCCTCCAGGGACATTACTTACATTATATTAGTTGCTTTCTTATTTTTTGTTTATTCCCCACCTACTCAACTTTTAAGTGGCAATATTCCCCTAAAATGTGACCCCAAGACCTTTCCTCTTACACTCTACACTGTGTCTATGAGACCTCATGCAAGCCCCTTTTTAAATGTTCAAACTTTAACTTATTATTTTACTACATGAATATCCCTCATCCCTGCAAATATGACCTCATCAACCCATTGCTCAAGCCAGAAACGAAGTGCTTCTCCTGGATTTCACCCTTTCCTTCACCACTTTAATTTGATATTTAATATTTCAATAAATAATCTTTTGACCCATTAAGTCCTGTTGATCCTACAACAAAAGATATCTCAGTTCATATAATACTTTCCATCCCCATCTGCCACCACGCTAACACAACTGCTTAAATAGTCTCTCTACTTCCACGCAGATATTCTTCAAATAATTTTCTAGATATAAGGTGGTCTTCTCAAATATAAATTAGATTAAGTAAATTCCCACTCTTTAGAGATTACTGATTTCTCCTATAGAATTTTGTACAAATTTCTTTTACAGGAGTTTGTAACTTCTATAACATTTAATTCATGTAACATTTCAATTCATTTTTAGCTGCATAGTAAAAGTGTTAGTTATTAACATGCATACTTCACTTATATTCATAGCTTCAGATTCTAGCCCAATATGTGCTCAGTAATACTGATGCTTCAATGGCAGTGAGTGCACCTCTCCCCCTGACTCCCTGGCAGCTTCCACTGAGAGGATGCAAGTCGTCACTGACAACCCTTCCTTCTGGCCAGCAGGTTAGCACAACCTGTGTCCCTTCCATGTTCTCAAGACTTCTCAGAGCAATGTCCCAATCATCTTCAGGGTTCTTAGAGTGAGGCTTGAGTGAGATGGAGCTGAAGTTGTTCAAGGAGAGAACAGGGGAACTACTTTGGTAACACTAATAAAATAAAAGCCATGAGACAGCAGTGTTTTGGATTTGGGACACCATTATCAGCTCAAATGACTCCATGAACTGACACATTTCCTAACCTTGCTCCCTCTGGTTTTCTCTTTCACACTTCTCCTCACAGGCTTCATTTAATCTCTATAGAGCTACCTGAATATCCACAAACTCACCATGATTTCTGATGCCCCTCATTGAATTCCCATAAAGCCTTGATACTAAACAGATATCATCTCCATTTCTCAAGTGAGAATACTAAAACTCATGAATAGTGATTGGTTCAGCCAAGGTCACTCAGTAGAAGATCCAGAATTTGATCTGCTTCTCTGACACCAAAGTTTGCTTCTTTCCCTCTAGGCCATGCAAGTTCTCCAAATTAATAGAAATATTCAAGTTGTTCACCATTGCTGAAAATGTTAGAAACTGGCAATAACATAACTGGTAATAAAATAAATGTTATATAATACTTCCAAGATCACTGTATCCCTCCCTACTCAATTTGTAATAGTTGTGACATAGTCACCAAGACAATTTAGGAATAAAATCTTATTAGCTAAGCATCTGTATCAGAGATTCTCAAACTTTATCACATTCAATTCACATTGGGCACTTACTAATAATGTTTTCTGGGTCCTGCACTCTAAAAATGTGGCGTTAGTAAGTAAGTGTAAATAAGGCCTAAACCTGACACTTTAAGAACCCTGTGAAAAATAGCTTTCCATTATTTTTCACTGTGCAGAACATTTATTATCATTACATTTAATAGCTCTGGATGTAAGTAAGTATTTTTTATGGTAAAAACTTTTATTAAGTTCTTATTGTCACTCCTTGATATGATTAGTCTGAAATAAAAGTTGATGGCATTATATTGACACAAGATTCCTAATAGACTTGGATGTTTCTCTTACACTTACTTCTTTATCAATATCTTTGAATGTATTCAGATTTTACTGGGTGTTCTTCTCACTGACTCTAAGTCCCCAAATCTATGACTCATAATATACCAGCTTGACTGCTTGCCTGTGCAGTTCCAGATGTTAGTCATCAGCATTTCATAGTACCTACTTGATTATCATGGAATTTTGATGATGTTTAACAGTTGCTTGTGCTGAAAAACCCTCCCAAGAATCATTAACATGTTTTTAAAACCTGCTGCCAGGTTTCTTGTTGTAACTCTGTCATAATTGCCACAAGATATGTGCTGCCCACTGATGGCAATCATACACCTCTTCTTGAAACCGTCAACAATAAAAAAGTGGAAAAAAATCCTTGTTTGAGATCAAGTGATGAGGAAATGAGTGCAACTAATACTAATTATTTTTCAAAAGTTTTGATGGAAGAGAGTTTCTATGGAAGTAACTGTGAGACATGGAGACTAGAAACACGCTATAAGAACCAAGGTGTCAGAAGTTCTGGAAAACGGGGCTTTAATTCAACTTAAAATATTTATTGAGCGTATACAGGGTCCTAACCAATGCCAAGGAAGTACAAGGAAAAAGACATAGTTTCCAACTTTAAGGAGCTTTTAACTTCTCAGAAACTTGCACATAATATTTAGAGCACAAATCATACTGTCATAAACACCAGTTTCTATGACCACACCTTAAGCCTTGAGAAATTGTTCCATTTCTAACCTTTAAATTCCAACAAAAATATTTTAGGACAACTACCTACTCTACTTTTTCTTTTTAAAAATTTTTAAATTTATTTATTTTTTAAAATAATATATTGTTGTTGTATTACAGTTGTCCCATTTTTCCCTCATTGCTCTCCTCTACCCGACCCACACCATTCCCTCTCCCACAGTCAATCCCCACCCTATTGCCTATGTCCACAGGTCATTTATACTAGTTACTAGTTCTTTGCCTAGACCTTTCTCCTTCTTTTCCCCTTCTCCTCCCCCCTAACCTGACCTCATTTAGACCTCTAGACACTTATATCTTGCATTTCTTCAGAATTAATCATATAAGGCATCTAGCCCTCACTTTTTCTCCTTTCAAAGACAAACTCTATAGTCTATCTCTTTGGATACTCATCAATACCCACTTTCACATATTGTAGATTTCCCTTCAATTCCCTAATCATCATCTATTTTCAAAATTTGGGGCTTCATCCTCTCAGATGTTACCTTCCCTCCTTGAACTCCATGTTGCTTTCATTTATTTATTTATTTATTCAAAAATATTTGTTGAGCACTATCCTGTGCTAGGTGTCAAGAATACAATTTTGTTTTTTAAATATATGATTCCTATTTTCATGAACATAACATTCTAGTGGCGAGGATGGAGATTAACTATAACACAAATACACATAAACTTGCAACTATAATAATTACAAAAAAATGATGTACAAGGACCCTGATTTTTGTTCACATTTTTTCTAAAAACCATTAAAAGTATATTTAAGGAGATGACATGCTTAGTTTTGCTCTTGGAAATACTTTTTACCAGGACTTGCATAGTAAGCAAATTAGACACAGGCCAGAACAGATGCAGGCTTGTTAGGAAGTTACAGCTGCAATCCAGGTGAGGCACGATAATCACTTGGCTAAGATAGTGGTCATCAGATAGAGAAAAGGAATTGAACTTGAGAGAGGTGTTTCAGATGTAAAATTAAATAAAACTTGGTGTCTGGATTGGAAATGGAAGGGTAAAGAAAAAATGTATTGGCAATATTCCTTGAGTTTCTGTCTTGCACACTAGGTAAATGGTATTCTTGTTGCCTGCTCAAAGTGAAAAGAAAGGCAAGAACATAAATTTTCAGCATGTTCAATTTGAGCCGTATTTGAAACTTTCAAGAAGAGATCTCAAGCAGGCATTTAGATGTGGAGATCTAGAGTTCAGAATAAAAAGGGCCTGACCTGGATAACTCTATTTGCAGGTTGTTCTTGCATGAGACTAATCAGAGACTACAGACAGGGAAGAGGGATGTAGATTAAGGCCATGCCTACAAGGAAACAGTGCATTTAGAGAAGAATATGGCTGCAAAGAAACAGAATAGTAAGAGCCAGGTTGTTGGGAAGAAATCAAGAGAATGTTTGTTTGTGCTCTTGTTATCTTTCTCCTGTCTTTAGGACTATTTTGGAACCTTTCCATCTCAACCTCTTCTTTTGATTTAAATTACATTGGTCTCAACTGGTTCTATCACTTCTTTGAAGAACTTTTTCTGTCTGTTTTGCTGACTTTTCTTCCCCTTCACCAAACAAATGTAAACATGCAAATTGTTTCTTCAGATATCTTCATATCTTTCTCTTCATGTTCCTTTAAGTGATTTCTTCCAGTATGTAATTTCATTGTCATTTCCAACTGAAAACTTTCACATACATGTCTCTAATCCCATCTCTCTACCTGTCTTCAGATGGACAATTAATATTAATTAATTTCTAAAGGTCAATTATGAAGCTTAAAATATTTTCACATATTGTTGTTATGTAATACAGTTATGTTAATGATAAAATATAGAAATGGATGAGAAGAATGCAAATTAAATATATGATTTCTCTTCCAATAAACAGACTTATGTAACTTATTCCAGAGAATTCCTGTGCATATATAAAACGTGTGTAGACAAAATATATTTTTACACATAAGATGTATACATGTTCTACAACTTGGTTTTAAACTTACTTCAACTTGTATCTTTCATTTTTTTATTCCATTATATAAATGTGCCCTAATTTACATAACAAATTCAGCTCTGATATATATTTGGGTGATTACCATTTTTTTCACTATTACAACAGTAATGCAAAGAACTGCCTTATAAGTGCATCTTTAATCAGTTGCAACCAAAATCTGGGGCTATTTTGAGAGAACAGAAATTAATCCATCAAAGTGTACGTATACTTAAATTTTTTGTTAGCTATTATGAAATTGCCTTCCCAAAACATTGTACCAACTTTCACATCCACATTCAGTCAAGATGATGATTTTTTATTTTCTTACTTCCTCTGCAATAGGTGTTCTCTAATATTTTTATCATCAAATGCTAATCTGATCTGTAAAATATTTTTACTTGTATTTATTGTTGTTCTTTACATAGCTAATCCTCACTAAGGCCAGCATCTTTCCTTCTGCCTATTAATCCTCCTTTGTCTTTTCAAAGGAAAAATCTGTTTATGCCCTTTGCCTATTTATATCTCTTGGGTTGTCAATTTTTTCTTACAGATTTGCAAAAGTTCATTATATATTATGAGAACTGAACTTCCATTGTTACGCATGTAAAAAAACTTTTTTTTTTTTTTTTTTAGATTTTATTCATTATTTTTAGAGAGAAGGGCAGGCAGGGAGGAAGAAGGGGAGAGAAACATCAATGTATGGTTTCCTTTCACCTGCCTCCAGCTACAGACCTGGCTGAAGACCTGGCTTGCAACCTGGTTATGTGCCCTGGCTGAGGAATCGATAAAAAAAATCTTTATCCTAGCTAACCACCATTTTCTCCTTCTTTGTTTATATTTGTTTGCTTTGTACATGTTTTGATTCTTATACTTCTAAAATTCCTCAATTCTTTACTCCCTGGGTTCTGGACTTAAGTAGACATTCCCAACCTGAAAGTATTTTAGTTTTTATTCAATTCTGTTTTTCTATGACCAGCTTCCTTTACAAAAAATATTTCCTCCATCTAGAATTTTTTATAATATAGAGTATGCTAATTTTTTAAATGTCTAGCCACATGCTCAATACCATCTTTTGAATTACGTACACATTTTTCTCACTGATCTGAAAACCCAGATCAGAGGTCTTTTCTTAACTCTACATTAAATCCACTCCTATATTCCTTAACCTACTTCATTGCTCTTTTAATTCATTTTCTAATTCCAAAGTGTGTTCATTACTATAGCATTAAGTTTAAACCTAAATTATCATGGCTTGACCTCATTCATTACTATGTTTTTTATATTAGAATTTTAATTTCTATTCTTGATTTGTTATTTCATATAAAAATAAATTATTTTGTCAAGTTGAAAAAAATAATTTGAGGGGTTTCTTAGTCATATTAACTTTTTCTGTAGGAAAAAAAACAAAGGGTGGGTGGGGAGGGAGACAGAGGGGAGCAAAAAGGGGATGGATATAATACAACAACAATAAAAATTTTTTTAAATGTTCAAAAAAAGAAAAAAACAAAAATAGCTTTCTATTTATTTTTGTCTTCTTTATGTCCCTTGGGAAAGCTCTAAAATTTTCAGGATGCAGGTTCTACTCATTGCTTATCTGCATTTTTATAATGTAGTTTACATTTATAGTTTCTACTATAAGCTCTTTTATTATATTTCTTTCATCATATTCCTTAATTAATATCTATAGATTACTAAACATTGTTTATTAATTAGGTACTCAGCCACCTTAATGCATGTTTATATCATTTGCTATATTTTTAAATTGATCTCTTGGAATTCCCATGTGGAAGAATTTATGATCTGTGAATACTCATAATTGTGAATATATTTCAATTCTTACATTTGGTTATACTTCCAGAAAATAATAAGTAATATAATAATGATACTTTACTGCCTATGTTTTCCTCTAGGACTTTTACGGTATCATAACTTATATTTAAGTCTTTCATCCATTTTAAGTTTATTCTGATGTATGGTGTGAGTTGATGACCTACTTTCTTCTTTTGGCACATACCTGTCCAGGTCTTTCAGCACCATTTGTTTTAGAGGCTATTTTTACTCCATTGTACACTTGTGCCCCCTTTGTCAAATATTAATTGACCATAAAGACATGGGTTTATTTCTGGGTTCTTTATTCCGTTCCATTAATTTATGTATCTGTTCTTATGCCAGTACAAGACTGTTTTGATTATAGTGGGCTTTTAGTGTAGTTTGGTATCAGGTATTGTGATCCCTCCAAATTTGTTCTTCTTTCTCAAGACTGCTGATGATATTTGGGTTTTTTTTTTTTTTTTTTTTTTTTAAGATTTTATTTGATTATTTTTAGAAAGAGGGGAATAGAGAGAGACGGAGGGAGAGAGACATCAATGTATGGTTGCTTTTCACCTGCCTCCAGCCACACACACGACTGGAGACCTGGCTTGCAACCTAGTTATGTTGCCCTGGCTGGGAATCGAACTTGCGATCTTTGGGTTCACAGGTCGGCACCTTATCCACTGTGGATATTTGGGGTTTTTTGTTGTTGTTGTTGTTGTTGTTCCATATGAATTTTTGAAGTATTTGTTCTAGATCTATGGAATATGCCCCTGGTATTTTTACAGGAATGGTATTAAATCTATAGATTATTTGTGGTAGAACATTAATGTAGTGGAAAATACAAGAATTTCTCTTTATATTTTCCTTAACATATTTACTTCAATTTCTTCTCTATTTTTATGTTAGATTAGACAAATACACATATTCAGAGGTTTACATACAACATAAAAACATATCCATAGAAATACATGAGTTCATGCTATTGATGGTGTGTAAATAAAAGGGGATGGAACAGTCAGTTACTTTAGGATCAAAAAATTCTAGCTCATTAAATCCATCATCATCAGTGAAAGGTGCTAATTATTTTGTCTTTCCAGAAGACAGGACAGTATCTGTGAGCAAATGTAGAAATGCAAGCACTTAAGATGATATTCGAGAGGTTGAAGCACCTTATGAAAGAGGAAAATCCCTTCCTGGGAAAAGCTTGATGCCTGTGAGAAAATCTATTAGTTTACCAGGGAAATTCCAAACAGAAAAATCACTCCAAACTTCATAATATTTCCACAAAATGAGGACCGTTGGTATGTAGGTGGAGGCACACATAATGAACAATGTTCAGAGTAAGAAACAGGGCGCAATGAAACCAGATTAAAGAAGCAAACTTGAGCTGCACAGTATGTGACAGTGCAGTGTGAGCATATAGACAAGGTGGCTGGAAAATGTGACCATGGAAATGAGAGGGGTTTGTGTTGCCTATGTTTTAAAGGATCTTAACTCATTAACATTAGAAAATAGTATTAATAGAGAGTCAGGAAAAAGGACTGGACCAACTGAGATAATAGGAGTAAACAAAGAAAGCGGAAGGAATAGGTGCTGACTGAAAAGCAGTATAAAGCTGCATTGCTCTCAGTTATAAAAAGGAGTTGAATGTATAAAGAACAGACAGAATGGGACAAAGAAGAAGAGAAGAAGATAAAGCCACCATGAAATTTAGTAACTTATTGGCCTCATGAGTTTAAATTAGCTAAAATGAAATTAAATTAAAAATTCAGTTCCCAGTCATATCAGGCACATTTAAATGATCAATAGCCATATATGGTTAGAGGCTACCATATTGGAGAGCACAGATAGTGAGCATTTCCACATTTCAGGAAGTTCTATGCAATGGGACTGTACTGAGGATGTTAAAATGAGTAGAATAGAGAAAACAGCAGAGGAAGAAGTGAAGGAGGATGGATGGTGACCCATCATTGCCTTTTCCCATTTGTGCTTAATTTCACATGATGGTCAAGATAGCACCTGCTCTGCAACATTGGGGTCTGCCACTCTCCTTCACAAAGGTGCTGGGGAGGTCGCTGCTTTACAGGTACTCTAGTTAGCTGGGATTGTTGGAGCAGGGCATTGAGTTAGGGGAAGAGCCAACCTTGGTCTTGGATAAAGAAGACCTACTCACACCCTAGTCCCTGCTCAGAATTCAAGGTCAATAAAGCACTTACTTGCCATTGAAAAGTTGCAAGAGCAGGCTCCTTCATCTCTGGTGTCCAGGGAGTCTTCAGTCATTCATGGTCATACAATCCTCCTGCTAATACATTGCTCAGCCTAAGTCATAGGTCAACACTCACTTTTTATCTTATTCCACTAATCAGAAATTTGACCTGACCATCTCCTTTGATTGTGTTTATTCATATCAACCAATGCTAGTGATAAGCATTCTCATTGTGAGTAAATATAGGCCACCTTTCTCTTCCCTCTAAACTCCATGATGAATAGCATGATATTCAAATGTCTGTTGAGTAACATTCTTAGTCAGACATGTGCAGTGAAATGACAGCATTCTGTAGAAGCTCTGACCCTCAGATTATTCTTCCTTTCTAGGACATTTAGCATTCTTTGGGTCATAATCAATTTCTTATATAATCCAAAAGGTCTCTTGTTCCAGACCAACATTTCAAATTTCATAGATTTTTTGCCACTCACAATATTTATACCTGACACTGGGAAATAAAGAGAATGTGTCCCAAGAACACTGTCAAATGCTGCCTTGTGGGAGTCACTATTTATTTCACCAACTCAGGACTGCTCAGTTTCCCATCTGCATGTGTGGGCAGCCTTTTCTTCAGTCCATGCCCCATGTTCTAATTGGCTCACTATGCAGACTCTTGGCTCTGTGCTTGGGAATCGTCACTGACTTTTAACCCACCTCACCTGAAGAACAGCTTCTGCGTCTCCATTAGCATTTCAGATACAGATCCTAATCTTTAAAATTATCAACAGGATTTTAATTGGAGGCTTGGATTGTTTACTTTTAATGTGACTTAGTGATACTTTCATATTTTTTTTTTTTTTTACTGCACTTGAAAAAGGCAAAACTTGAAAGAAAGAAAAATTGTTGGGCTGACAGAAGATAACCATTTACAGAGAAAAACAGAGACTTCCCGGACTAGACTGGTCACTTAAAGGCAGAGGACCTTATAATTGTAAGTATCAGAGTTTTGTTTCATGAATTGATGTTCTTAAAAAAATCCTCACTCTCAACATCAGCAAATTTTCTGGCTCATAAACTTTGAAAATGGATAATTCCTAACATCCACTAACATGGAAGGTTTATAATTTTCTACTGTGACCTCGGTGTCTGGCTTTGAGCAGAGGCCAGGTAATGAATGCTCTTGGAATACTGTAAGCTTACATCCAGACTCCTCTTGCTTTTTTAACACAGGAAGAAGCTGAACACCCTGTGAACAGAGCACAGGGGGAAAAGCCCCTAGCAAGTATGTGTGATCCACATTTCTAGTCATTTTAAATGCCTACCACTGAAAGCCTTCAGTCAAGGAGAGAATCTGCCATCCCATCAGAGAGCTCCCCTTCAACTGAAAGGAGGGTGTGTCCCTAAGCTTCTACCTGGGAGCAATGATGATCTTGTCTAGCATCTTCAGGAGACAAGCCCCAGTTTTCAGGGTGGGGATCTAGACTATAGTACCTCAGTCCTTCTCCCAGCCAAGGCAGAAACACCTCCCAGCCTGCAGGTAAGAACATCTACTGAGAAGCTTTTAAAATCAGACTCCAGCCGAGTAGGGGAAAGGAGAAAGAACAGAGAGGAACAAACCACAGTCCCCTGGTCCTGGATGTAAGAGCCCCCAGCAGCGATGGGCTGGCGCTTCAGAACAGCTGCAGTGCTGTTCATTTTCCTGGTAAGTGGATTCTGTTCAAAAGCCTTCATGATCATTCTCACTATCAAAAAATGAGAACTTTTAAAAATATATATTTATTTCTTTTTAAAGTGAGGGGAGAGGAGGGAGAAGGAGAGAGAGGGAAATATCAATGTGAGAAACATCTATCCATTGCTTCTCATACGTGCCCTGATCTGGGACCAAACAGCCACCCCGGCAAGTGCCCTACTAAGGAACTTAACCTGGAGAACTTTTGTTTTGCTGGATGATTCCCAGCCATTGAACACACTGGTCAGGGTGGCAAAGGAAACTTTTTAAACAATGTTATTTAGTGTTATTTCTAATCTAAACCCATTAACAGTTCATGTTAATGACAAGGTGGTTTTATGAACTATATTTTTAGTGTTTCTGTCTATAATTGAAGACTCAAGATTGTACTAATGCATCCTTGTCAATTTATCATATGATATCTCTGACATCAATCATTGCCAAGTCAATCTGGGAAAGTATTGAATTTGTGGGAGTCATCTTGTTATTTAATAGCACTTTGTTATGCAAATTCTTTTGCAGTTGGGCTTTTAAAGTAATATCACAGATGTGTCCTGATTTTTAACCTAAACATTTTTCATTCTTTTGGTATCTTTGCAGGACATATGTAGTGCTGTGGTTCATATATGTTTCTTAAGTTTTACTGGATTGTTATAATGACAAGTTAAGTCTTTGACTCAAGATTAGTTTTAATTCAGTTTATTAATTATAACACTTTATAACCCATGGATTTAGTTATAAATGAGCATCAAAAAGCTGGTAGCTGTAGTTTCAAGTTATTCTTTAAACATGAACTCTAATTCCATGGACTTTTTAAAGGACCTATAGGTTCAGCTGATATCATAATCTGGGTAATGGCAGGGATTAATGAGCATTATGAAGTATATAATTTGAACAGTGTAGCATTTGTATACTTCGAAATAACAAAATACTTTCATTTTTAATTTTATATAAATTTGATCTATTAAGGCCTATTATAATTGCTATTGGTTAAAGTTTATTCAGAGCTTATGTACATTCATAAGTCTATAAAAGGCCTGATTTCATTATATTTATGATTATTTTTTTAATCTGTTTTTTTAAAGATTTTATTCATTATTTTTAGATAGGAGAGAGGGAGGGAGGAAAAAAGGGAGAGACTCATCAATGCATGGTTGCCTTTCACCTGCCTCCAGCTGGGGACTTGGCTGGAGACCTGGCTTGCAACCTGGTTATGTGCTCTGACTGGAGAATCGAACCAGTGAGCTTTGGGTTCGCAGCACAGTGCCTTACCCACTGAACCACACCAGCCAGGACCTATGATTATTTTTAATTACTTACATCCTATAAAATTCCTTTATACAGCCATTTTCAATTAGCCATTCATCAGTAAAATGTCTCATTTTATTTGTTTTAATTTTATTGTTGTTAAATTATAGTTGTCCCAATTTTTCCTACGTTACTTTCCTCCCGAACTTCAAGCTCCACCCCATAGTCAATCCCCACCTTGTTGTCCATGTCTATGGGTCCTTCATACTGGTTCCTTGACTAGGCCCTTCACCTTCTTTACCCCTTCTCCTCCTCTTTTCCTTTGGTCACTATCAATCTGTTCCTTATTTCCATGTCTCTGGTTCTATTTTGCTCATTTGTTTGTTTTGCTTATTAGTTTCCACTTATTGGTAATATCATATGGTATTTGTCTTTTGCTATCTGGTTTATTTCACTTGGCATAATAGTCTCCAGTTCCATCCATGCTGTTGAAAAGGATAGGAGTTCTTTCTTTCTGCTGCATAGTATTCCAGTATGTAAATGTACCACAGTTTTTTGATACATTCATCCATTGATGGGCATTTTGGCTGTTTCTAGCACTTGGCTATTGTAAATAGCACTGCTATGAACATAGGGGTGCATAGGTTCTTCTGAATTGGTATTTCAGGATTCTTAGGGTATAATCCCAGCAGTGGAACCACTAGATCAAAAAGCAGTTTCATTTTTAGTTTTTTTTTTAGGAAATTCCATACCATTTTCCACAGTGGCTGCACCAGTCTGCATTCACACGAACAATGCCCTAGGGTTCCCTTTTCTCCATATCCTTGCCAGCAAAAAATGCATTTTACCAAAATCATGTATCCTAATTGAACGTTCTCTCTTGGTCAGAGGTTTGTAGGCATTTGTACTCTATTTTCTGAGTCTAGCTAGGTTTCTTTGGTGTGGATAATTTATTTGTTTGTTTCATTTTTTCCCCTGTTTTACATTGGAATCAATCACAATTTCCTTGTATGACTTATGGAAATTATTTCTCAAAAAACTTATTCTATGATGAATTTAAATGTTTCATTTTTAAATTAATGTAATATTTTTTAAAAACATTTCACTTTCTAAGATTTGGAAAATCATAATTTGTTTTCACTACTGCTTTAACCAGATGATCTGGATAAATGTACTTTGGAGTTATGCAGTCAATTTTGCTTTAAAACACTTTATATTCTGAAAATTAACCGCCACTATAGGAGACTCTTTGACTTATCTTTTTGCTAGCATTCCTGCGAATGTTTGCTTTTACCAAAAAAAAAAGGAGAAGAAGAAAAATAAAAGAAAACAAAGAGAAAAGAAAAATATCTGTATAAAGCTTTTCTATTCTTTTCTTCTCAAAGTTGATAAGTAAAAACCTATAGTAGGGAGCATAGTTGGACAATTTTGAATACGTTTAAGACATTTAAGCTGGTTGTATCTTTTTTTAAATTTATTTTATTGTTGTTGTATTACATCCATCCCCTTTTTACTCCCCTCTGTTCCCTTCCCAACTGGTTGTATCTTTAATGCAAATCCAGTTGATAGCTGGGTAACCATCTATATACCTGAAGGTATAGAACTTGTTCAATTAGTGGGTTAAAGCTGGGAAAATAAAAATGCAAAACCTACTTTTACAGAGATCAACATAGCCACATGATTATTCTATTTAGATAAGTCTTTTGGATGGAAAATAGTTTACACCTGTTATACCACACCAAGCCAAATAAATGTTATTGATTCTGCATTTATCTTTTGTTTTCATGAAATTAGTGTTGGCAGGAGGGATTCTAGGCCAGAGGATGTTACCTATGCACCAAAATATTTCAGAAATCTCTGAGAATGTTTGTGACAATGGTATAAAATATGTCATGGCCACTGTGGGAAAGCAAATAGAACCAGTAGAATTTTCATAGTTCTAATGATTTCTAAAACTTACTGATAACTTTTTCAGGTCCAATGAGTACAATCAATACACTTTCAAAGTACCTTTTTCTATAAAGCAAACTTCTGCAGCAAAAAACTCAAATAAACTTATTTCTATTTAGTACCAAAATGATCCAATTTCTTCAGTACATCATACTGCTGCCTAGCTTCTTCACTTTTCATGGTTAATGTTTACTTTTCAAAAAATATCTTGTGACCACATGATAAACTAAATCTACACTTTCAACACTGTTGAAATTGTTCAGTATTAAAGCAGGAGTTTATCTGAGTATTTTTCAGCACTCAGGCCAAACTACAAAATAAATAATACAGATAGGGCAAAAGCAGGTTTACAGTCATGAACATGCAAAACACAGAGTTTATTCTTGTATTATTATTTATTAATTATTATATTATTTATTTGAATTAAAACAGAACTTACCCTGGTTGGTGTCTCAGTGGATAGGCACCGGCCTGCTAAACCAAAGATCGCTGGTTTGGTTCCCCAGTCAGGGCAAATAACCAGATTGCAAGCCAGATCTCCAGCCAGGTCCGTAGTTGGAGGCAGGTGAAAGGCAACCATACATGCCCTTCTCTCTAAAAATAATAAACAAAATCTTTAAAAAAAATAAAAATAGAACCTACTTTTGCCTACTCCTGTATATACTCTATTACATAGTTCATCAACTTATTTGAACTGGACATCTTAAATACCCATAACTGTGTTCACTGATTCATAAAGCAAAGGAAGGATTAATAAACTCCTAAGGACTGAAGTCCTTAGGACTTTTTTGCTGAAGACAAGCAAAAAAGAGGTATCTTTATGATTTCTTGAGCACATAATATAATGATATATATAATACATATTAGAATTTTAGTAAATATTTTATAAAAAGGAAGCAGTATTTCTGTTAACCTGTTCAGTAAACTTTATAAATTGTATTTAAGCAAAATTATTTCCATTTATATGGAGCTCTTAACTGCAAGTTTCATGGCACATTTAGGACCAGCATCTTCTTTCCACTTTATGAAAATGGACAGCACACATTTATTGTCATTTAATTGGTTTTCATTGCCACAGAATAAAAACATTTGCCACGCCTGATTTAGGAAATAGAAAAAACTAAAATGCTGCCTTGATACATGAAGGCTCGGACCCTGTGAGATAAGATACACCTATATACCAGGGCTCATGAATCTCGACAAATAACACTCCTATGAATACCCAGAGCACTGATTTCTGATAACTCTTCACCAGGCGTTCTTCAAGGACATTGTTGCTGAATATCCCCATATCCTAACAGGCATTGCCAAACATACAAGCAGGAGGCATGTTTGGCATTGCAGTTAGACTCACGGTGCTCCCATTAATGAGGGAACACCCTTACAGAGTGCTGAGCCAGGCCACCCGAGCTGATTATGCTTGGCCTAAAAATTCCTTTAATAGACTTAGGTAGGTCAAAGTCATTTAAATGCTGTTGGCTGCTGATCCTGCCCTCAACTGGTCTGAGAGCATAGAGTTCAGTCCTTTACACTTGTCCAATGAAAGGCCACATCCCCACAAATTGATGGCAGCTAGTTGCTAATAAAACTACTCGACTGTAAGTTATATGAGGGCAGGTTCTATATGATTCACTTTGTACCTTTCATAGCACTTTGCACCAATGCAAGATTGCTCAGCAGGTGCCTAATCATACAATGTAGAGTCGTCAGAAGGGAACTTTTGGATAGTTTATATTTCCCTTCTCCACACTCTTCAAAATATTGTCAAGGTGTTAAACACGGAAATAATCATGTTGAGTTTCCCTAACACTTACTTTTGTGATGTAGTACTACATTTACTTTACATTCCATCCAAGGTTTAAGCCCTTTAAAGTTCTTAATCCAGTCTTGGGTTTACATAATGCACATTCAATATGTATTTTTCAAATAAATGAATAAACTAGTGAACAAAGAAGAGAAATTCAACCTATCTAGAAATCAACTCGAGACAGATAGCTTTTAGGCAAGTAATAGAAAGGAAACACGAAAGAGAAGGTTCTTTAAAAGAAGCATTTGTATTTTAGCTTTCTCTTGAGTTCATTGTTGTGATGTCTATAATAGTTAAATATCTTAGAGTTTGTTGCTTAACACACACTACCATGGGACTAGTAGACCATCTCACAATGATTGAATAAAAGAGGTTTTCCTTAAAGAAGTTATAAATTACTACTTGCAAGACCATTTTTGTTATATGCAAAGAAATGTAAAAGTTAAAAATAAATATAATTAGATAATTGTGAAATTAGCATTCAATTTTGTATCCTGTGCTTGTTTGCTTTTTTTTTTTTTTTTTTTTCTGTTAATGCTTTTTTAACACGTGGATTTGCTTTTGAAACAGAGATGAAGGAAAGAGATATTGAGGATTCACTAGCAGTGAATTATTCACTGCTTTCATTAGTGGATAAAATGGGCTTTAGTCATATACAGAAGAGGACTGAGTTACTTACCCCAAGACCTATGTCTTTGGGGCAAGAGGCTGTGAGGTATTCAATGCACTTGACTACCCCTACATTCATCTCTAAGTAAATCTCCTTCACAGCCTCCATAGAACATATTCCTAACTAATTTTGGAATCCAAACCACTCCCCTGATTACCAGAAAACAACCTCACCCTTACCTTTACCCCTACTCTAGTTCTGGATTATCCAGTATGATGTTCTTCAATTTCCATGCCTTAATCAATTGATTTTAGTCTCCATTATTTTACTCCTTCTTACCCTCTGTCTTCAAAGCCCTTTCTTTCTGCCGCTTCCCTGCTGCTCATCACTTACCTCCAGCAGGTACTTTCTCAACCTCTCTTACTTCAAATCAAAGTATCTTTTTCTCCTCTTTCACTGCCTGCATACTCCATGTCTCCTCCCTAAATATCTCCTTTACACTTCGTCTCCTACTCTCACTTCTGTTTCCTTATATCACCAAATATCTCCAAAAAGTGGCACCTTTATGCCCTCTTCCCCTCTTCTTGTACCCCACTCCCTGTTAGTCAGGAAGGGCCTGTTCCATACAACTGAACACATTCTTCTGAAGGTCACAGAAAACCCCAGCAGTCTCTCAGGATTCACTCTGCTCAACTTTTGTATATCATATGGCACTTGTTCCAAGTCTCTCTTTCTATTCTTCCTTTGACATCCATGACATTATATTATATTTTCCTCCTATTTCCTTGGCCACTTCTTTTCTAGTTCTATTTTTGTCTGTTTGTTTCTTATTTATTGTCATGGTTCCCAGTTATATAAATGTAGGAATTCCCCTGGCTTGATTTTTAGCCACAAGCTATTTTTTTTTGCTGTATTCTCTACTTGAGAGATTTCAAATTCTCCCATGATTCAACCATTTGACCTGAGTAGGTGTCCCTCGGGCCTAAACTGTTGTTCATGGTGTTGACACATATTTCAAATTGCTGGACATCTTCACCAGGCATTTGTCGGGCATCGCAGACTGAATGTGTTCCAACCTGCCACATTCTGCTTCTGCCTTGCTCCTGAGCTCCTAGTTTAAATCTGCAAAGGTCTGGTATGCTCCCTGTCTTCACGCCCACATGCCGCTTGTTCTCCAACCCTGCCCTTCCAGCCCAGCTGCATCTCTCCCTTGATCTTTCCCAGTCTGACTGCCCCTCCTCATCTCTGGACTGACTTGATGCAGAAATTCAGCTGCTCATTGCCTTTAATCACTGCCTCTTCCCACCACCTCAATCATTTGTTGCCAGTTTTCTTTTAAATCCACGATCTTATCATGTCCTTCCCATGATCAAGAAATGTCAATATTTCCCTACTACACACAGAGATTTGGTGTTAGAATTCAAAAGGTAACTGTATATAATCTAGTCAGCACCTGTCATTTTATCAATGAGAAAACTAAAGCTCAGAGTATTTAGCAAGCATATGGAAAGTTTTCTGACTCTACCCAATGTTCTTTTCATCTCGATAACAGATGACTACTACACAATCCCATTGCTATGAACAATAAGGTTCCAAACAGGCAGATGAGGTATCCCCATACCATATCCAATACCCACAAATGAGAGGAGTAAGTGTTTGTGAGCTCAAGGTAGCAAGAAGCACACAGCTGCATTATCATCATTTCAATTTGTACCTAAATGGGACTCCACAATAACATTTACTTGTCCAACCCATTTGGGCCATTTGCTTTTTCTTCCTCCCCTTCTTTCCCCAATATGACTATTACTATTGTTGTTATTATTGCACGTAAGCATCCTAAATCACAAGGATAATATAAGATTAAATTAAAATCTAAATTTATTCTTTGGATTCTCAAAATTGTAATGTCAGTTCTATATAGTATATTTTATTTAGTAATTTAAATAAAATAGGCTAGCTTATACTTGATTGTTAAACTCACACCTCAAGCTCATTTAGGCTGAATTGTATTTAGTCATTAATATTGTAACCTCAATCTCACCTATAAAATTAAGGTAATTATAGTGTTGACCAATGTATTTGTGAAGATGAAATGCATGGATTTCTCTAAATATGTTGTCTAGTCCTTAGTTATCATTTAGTGAATTGTAATAGTGATAAAGATAATGATTGGCATCAAATATATATACCATGAGTATATAACTCATAATAAAAATATTATATTTTGAAACTACTCATATTAATAAAATATATAAATTTTCTTGAATTATCAATCATGATGACTTTAAAATATATACTTAGACTTTAAAATTTTAATTTAATGGTAAATTTAAAACCCACTATAGAAAAATATTTACTATATTTTGAAATTACTGTTGTTAGTATTTTATTAAATGCAAATCATAATTTTATTTTCCTTGCAATGCAGATAAAGGTTGCTTACAAAAGTTTTCTTATTTTGCAATTTCAAAATAATTCGTGTCAATGTTAAAAATGTCTTACTTTGGGAGAAATAAGAACTAAAGATTCACAATGCATTAAGTGCAATTTAAAATTTAATAAATGTAAACTAGCTTTCAAATCCACACCTAGTTTTTTAGGTAGATATTTTACAGGCCTGCAGTATGCTGATATATTAAATTTAATATGTAAGCATTTGTGTTTTTAGGAATGCCTTTGGTTTTTAGAGAAAAATAAGTTACATATCCCTGATTTAACACTTCAAATCATATGTAAAGGTCAAGGCCATAGCTGAGCTGCAACTAGGCAGAGCTCTTCCTGACTAGCTCCCTTCTTTAAAGCAAGAGAAAAAAACTAATAGAAGTTGCTTACCCAGCAATTTGTCCCTACACTCTCAAATTTCTTCTCCTTGCTAAGGAAATATATACATTTATATCATTGACCTTTTTTAGTTTGAACACTAAAATATCAAATAGAGTTCTTTCTTACATAGAGATAATTATGTGGGTTTTTTTTAATCTCTATTGTATTTTCCCATTGCAATTGGACAAAATTATTTGTTTTTATCTTAGAACTTTATATTCTCATATTTCAAAGCAACTAAAAATGCATCATCTTAAGATTTTCAAAAATAATAGGAAATCATCCATTTAGAATTAGAATGGGAAGAAGCAAATGTTTTAAAGCTTTCTGGATACTTTCTTCGACGTATTCTTTCTTCATCCTAAAATATTTTTTTCCTAATTCTATCTGAGTTTACTCAGGTGTAAAACTATAGTTAAAAGTTTTAGAATTAACTCTGGCACGTGACACAGTGGATAAGTCACCAGCCTATGAACCCAAAGGTTGCTGGTTTGATTCCCAGCCAGGGCACATAATTAGGTTGCAAGCCAGGTCTCCAGCCAGTCCTTAGCTGGAGGCAGGTGAAAGGCAACCACACATTGATGTCTCTCTCCTTTTTCTCTCTCTCTCCTTTCCCCTTTCTCTAAAAATAATAAATAAAACTTTTAAAAAATGTTTTAGTATCATAACTTAGTGTTGAACATCATTACATATCTCTAGCTCTTCAGGCACAGGAATTACTAAGAGAATCTAAACTTCCAACCCTCATTCCTACTGGGGTCTAGCTTCAAATGTTCTAGCTCACATGATTATAAATATCTGCATAGTTAAAATAGTTAAAGTAATAAAAAGAAGGGCAAAATTGAATAGTAAAAACTCAAAGAAAAGGAATTGTTAATATCATCAGACTTGAGAGGTAAACCATGTCCATCTGCTATCTGGACTAAGAAAATCATTTTAATGATTCAGATTTGTTTGATTTTTTGATTATTTAATATCATAAATTGCAAAGCACTTACTTAAAAATTAAGTATTGTATTTGTCATATTTTTATAGGTGGTGGTGGAAGTTAACAGTGAATTTCGAATCCAGGTAACACATAGCAATTTTACTTTTTAAATTTAAAAACAAAGAAAGTAGTTTGGAAGTAACAATATATCCCTGCCATACCATTTTCTCCAAAAATTCATCCTTATAAGTAAAGTCAAAGTTACATTGAAATTAAGAGAGCACCAAAATTACTAGTCTTCCCAAATAAGCATCCTTTTTGACATTACAATTACCCTGCCTACAAATTCTTTAGTAGAATGTGAATTATGAATAAAAGTTAATAGGTACCATTACTCTGCCCTGCCCATTCAAGGTAAGAGACTATAACACTAAAAATGGCACCATCAAGTGGCATTCAATCCGAAGGCAAAAACGTGAGTGGATCAAGTTTGCTGCAGCCTGTCGAGAAGGTGAAGACAACTCAAAGAGGAACCCAATAGCCAAAGTAAGTGTCAACCCCAAAACATAAAATTAAAGATCAAAATGGATGAAGTTCAAGTTTCCAAAGAACCCACCTTTTAAATATTTTATGAACATATCTCACCAAGAAGTTATGATGAATAACAGTCATTTAGATTGTGAAATTTGAAGCCATGAAAAGGATAAATTAAGAAATGTAGGCACTCATGTCAACAGTTAAACATTGACTCATTTTACTGGTGAAATTAATACACATAATCATGTGTTACCATAAACTCTGGATTTTAAATATATAGTGATTTAAGTAATGAAGTTACCACTCAGCATTTTTACAGACACTATTTTAATGTGTGCTCTAACTGCCTCATACTCTATTAGAATTAAATTCCTACTTTTGGTTTGTTTATGAACATTCAGAAAATACTGTCATTTATAATCTTTTTCCTTTCACTTTATGTCTTTGTACACACACACACATACAAACACTGAGAAACACTGTCTCACAAGCAGATTTACTCATTTACATACATATATGTACACTGACACATGTTCAAACCTAACAGTTTCACATGCTATACACAAGAGACACTCCCCATACAATAATTTATCTTTTTAAAAAACTGTACAAGTTACTATAACCATTTACTTAAAGTGGTCTCCTTATTTTCCAGCAAAAACATCCTCCCTATTTTCAGAATTAAGAGCTGCTATAGACAGTCAAATATATTTTCTTACCTACATAAGTCCACCTCAATCTTTTTCTAAAACCACATTAAAAATATTTTTGAATTGGAAGATCAAAGTTATGTAATAACAACACTGGTCCATTCCTTAAGGTGACAAGGGGTCCCCTGCTCTAGACCTAGTGCTGGCAGAGCCTAAAAATCATATGGTCAAATTGTAATAATTGAATGAATACATAAATAATGATTGCATCAATTTGGATGTATTAGGGTGATATTTTACTTTTTATTATGGTAGAAATACAAATTAAATTTCTTCTATTACATTAATATTTACCACTGAAAATACTAGAGTTGTAATTACTCCACTTATCTAGCACAATAATTCTCTACTTCCAGAATTTCCTCCAAAATAGCAGGGACAGAACACTTAACACTTCTCAGAAAAGATGGCAATTATAGATGAAATAAAACAGACTGTCTTCTGCATCCTGTAATATTTTCAAATGCTCTCTCTGCAGATTCATTCAGATTGCGCTGCAAACCAGCAAGTTACATACCGCATCTCTGGAGTAGGAATTGACCGACCACCTGTGGGGATCTTTATTATCAATCAAAAAACTGGTGAAATTAACATAACATCCATCGTTGATCGAGAAGTCACTCCATTTTTCATTGTAAGTGGGTGCTGTGTCGATTTATATGTTCAGGCCTAAATTATTTTTGGAGTATCTCAAACTCAGCTCATATATCATTTCAAGTTTCAGCGTTAGGTATTTTTGGATACATTTTAATTCATGAGCAGCTATGACCAGAGACATACAGAGAAGATTGAGAGATGGAGGAGTATTTTGCTAAAGCGTCTTAGCAAAAATGCTAACCCTGGTCTGGCCCCAGTGGCAGGCTAGAGTATTTGCATGCAAGGGCAGTTACCCAACTTTTACTTTTTCTCTTTAATTCATTTGAGAATTAAAGAGAACTCCAATGCCTAGTAATGACCCTACAGCTACTACAGGAGCTGTATACTTGAGTATAAATGCACATTGCTCAAGCTCGCCTGAGCCCAGAATGTGCCTTGGGAAGGCTTCAGTTCCTCCTTAACAGAATCTTACTGATTCTTTACAGTAGCTGTGACAAAGCTTAAGTGCTAAAATTCAAACCCTTAACTTTATTCCTATTTTAAGCAGCCCAACCTCATGACCACCTTCATTAAAAACCTGGAGGCTACCCTGGCTGGTGGCTCAGTGGATAAGGCACTGGCCTATGAACCCAAAGGTCGTTGGTTCAATTCCCAGCCAGGGCACATAACCAGGTTGCAAGCCAGGTCTCCAGCCTTGTCCATAGCTGGAGGCAGGTGAAAGACAACCATACATTGATGAAAAAAACAAAAACAAAAAACAAAAACCTGGAGGCTCTCCACCACAAACTCCTACAATTAATTCTCCCTACCTGCTCAGAAATGTTCTACATTAAATCCAAAAGCAAGGCAAATTTTGTGTATGTGTGTATGTATTTTTTTAAATATAGCTCAAGGGTTTTCATTGTCACTGGTATTCAAGAACCTTATTCTATCAACTTTGCTTTTTCATGTTTCTTCTGCTTGTTCCATGGGTTGCGTCCATAATGGTCAACACTTGTTAAAATTGAACATTAAAAATAAAGTAATAAAGAAAATCTTCCTCAATCTGGTGGCCTCTTCTATTAAAATTCTATCCATCCATCTCCAAAAATGCCTTCAGATAGTAATCAATGCTTGCTGCTTTCACTCATACTGCTCATCTGTATTCCTAAGATTATTTTAATTCTTTAGTCTTCTATTTCAAATTTATATTCCTGCCTTATTTCCCACAGTGTTTTCCTGAAAACTCTCTAAATCAACATGCCAGCCTGCTAGCTTTTGTTAAAGCACAATGCATTTGATAGGAAATACCAAAGAGATCAAATAATATACATTATACTTATCTACACCCCAATATATGAATAATAAATAATATAAGCACCATATAGCCTGGTTTATGAATGCAATTTTCCTTTGAAGCCCCATGTGGCTCTTCTTTGCCACCCCTCAACCCAGTAGCCCCTAATCCTAATTTCAAACACCGCCTTTTCATCACTTTGTTTCTTTCCTTGAATGAATTCCTTTGTTTGGAACACCCTGCCAATTCCCAGCTCCACCTGTTCTCTTTCAAGATCTCACTCAATCCTTACATCCTCCTATGATATCAGAATATTTTTGTTTTCCTTTTTGTAGGTGATCATGTTACCTTTTCTCAAATGCTATTTTGAGTCCATGTTTGCCTCCCCTTATTGATTACAAGTACTGCTTGTGCTTACCCTCCAGGAGGAAATAAAAGTCCTATTTTTCTTTAGTTACCCAGAGCCTAGTATAGTGTCCAACCAAAGTGAAAACTTGGAATTTGTTGTACCACATAATTATTTTTCTTTTTCTTTTTCTTTTTTCCAGATCTACTGCCGGGCTCTAAATGCACAGGGCCAAGATTTAGAGAGGCCACTTGAGCTCAGAGTCAGGGTTTTGGATATAAATGACAACCCTCCAGTGTTTTCTATGACTACTTTTCTAGGACAAATAGAAGAAAATTCTAATGCAAGTAAGTGGGCAACTTGATTAAGTAAACAAGAATATATTGGCTTC
>PVIW01008902.1:5198-56493 GCA_004026585.1 Noctilio leporinus
TTATTTCACTAAGCATAATACTCTCCAGTTCCATCCATGTTGTTGCAAAGGGTACAAGTTCCTTCTTTCTTTCTGCTATATAGAATTCCATTGTGTAAATGTACCAAAGTTTTTTGATCCAATCATCCACTGATGGGCACTTAGGCTGTTTCCAGCACTTGGCTATTGTAAATAGTGCCGCTATGAACATAGGTGTACAAGGTTCTTATGAATTGGTGTTTCAGGATTCTTTGGGTATAGTCCAAGTAGTGGAATTGCTGGATCAAAAGGCAGTTCCATTTTTAGTTTTTTAAGGAAACCCCATACTGTTTTCCACAGTGGCTGCACCAGCCTACATTCCCACCAACAGTGCACGAGGGTTCCCTTTGCCCCGCATCCTGGCCAACACTTGTTGTTTGTTGATTTGCTGATGATTGCCATTCTGACAGGTGTGAGGTGGTGTCTTATTATGGTTTTAATTTGCATCTCTCTGATGACTAGTGATGTTGAGCATTCTTTCATATGCCTCTGGGCCCTTTGTACATCTTCCTCAGTGAGTTGTCTGTTCAGGTCCTTTGCCCATTTTTTAATTGGGCTGTCTGTCTCCCTGGTGTTGAGTCACATTAGTTCTTTCTATATTTTGGAGATCAGATCCTTATCCGAGGTATCATTGGCAATTATGTTTTCCCATACAGTTGGTTCCCTTTGAATTTTGCTGATATTTTCTTGAGCTGAACAGAAACTTTTCAATTTGATATAGTCCCATTTGTTGATTTGTTCTTTTATTTCCTTTGCCCTTGATGCAGTATCAGTAAACATATTTCTGCGAAGGATATCCGAAAGTTTACTGCCTATATTTTTCTCCAGGACCTTTATGGTGGCACTGCTTATGTTTAAATCCTTTATCCATCTTGAGTTGATTCTGGTGTATGGTGTAAGTTGGTGGTCCAGTTTTATCTTTTTGCATGTTGCTGTCCAATTCTCCCAACACCTTTTGTTGAAGAGACTGTTTTTACTCCATTGGATGTTCCTTCCCCCTTTGTCAAATATTAGCTGACCATAGAGTCCTGGGTCCCTCCTCTATTTTCTAAACATGAAACATGGAGGCATTAGAAAATGATCTACATACAACCAATCTCACCAACTGTTGATAACAGATTTTTTTAAAAACATTGCATGTACACCAGTCTGACTCATTTAAGAAAGCCCCAATGCATACTTACTCTTTTTAAAAAGGAAAATAGAGGAAAATAAGATTTGTTTTTGAAGAGAAATTAAATTTTTCCCTATATAGTAGTCATTTGAGTGAAAAATTAACTGAACTTATTAAAAATATAACTTTTTTTACAGAGCTACATTTATTTACAATGAACTGGTGTATGAATGGGAAGTATCTGGGAGGAGGTGTTTAGTTCAAGTTCACAGCAGAGGTGAGGCATTGGCACCAGGGAGTAATTACTAGCTGCCAACAGGAAGATATGTTCTCCTGAAGACTCATCAGCTTCCAGCCACTTTATTTCCTTTAAAAAAAGAAAAGAAAAGAACTATAACTTTCCCCCAGGGACTGAATAAGTTGTCTATTTCTCAGCTTTGAGTACAATTCAAATCTCAGAGTGGAATCCGAACATTTGATTATGTAAGCCCCAAGTGGGTCAGCAGCCTTCCCAGAGAACAAATTATTGGAGAATTATCCAATTAGTTACTTGGCTGCCTCCTTGGGTCAACATCAATATGCAGGTAGGACTGAAACCCATAACCCTCTCTGCTGGGAACTGGAAAAGAACCACCATGCTCAATTTCTTATCTTCATCATTTTCAGCAGACATAAAGTATTCATTGCACCTTTTTTCTCCACATCCCTCATAGCTCAAAGATTTGGCCAGGACCCTGTGGTGACAAAGAGTGTCAAGGAGCAAAATGACTGTCTCCAGCTAAGACTGAAAGTTGAATCCTGGCTGGTGATGTTAATCACAAACATTAGTGCCTTAAGGGGGTTGGAGTGAATAACTCTAAATCAGACCTACTTCAGGAATTAAATTCCTTTTAGTGAGTATCACTTTTGCTAAGTAGGATGGTTTATGCACTTCGGAGTGCAGAGTGGGAAGAAAAACATAAAGACAGAACAAAATAAGGTACAAAAACTTTCCACTGAATGGAAAAGCTCTTTCTCTAGGTATGAGGATCACGTTACTTGGCAATGGCATTGGTATCATTGAAGGTGAGGATAAGATATGGTTGTGAAGAATTAAAAAAAGAATGTGAAGAAATTTTAAAAATTGCTCTTGACATACATTTCTCTATCTTCTTTTATCTTCTTAATTTGGCCTCATATAAATAGGGATTTCCTTTTTCTTTCTCAGATTCAGTAAGAAGAGAAACAATTTTTCCCTCCTATATCTGAGAAAAGTTCTCTATTCTCCTTCTCAGTCTACTCAGTCTATGTACCTGACATCTGTGTTACCATCAGACTTCAACAATTCCATCAATAGTCCTGCTGGTGGCACAGTGGATAAGGCGCCAGCCTGCAAACCCAAAGGTCACTGGTTTGATTCCCCAGTCAGGGCACACAACCAGGTTGCAAGCCAGATCTCCAGCCAGCTCTCTAGCTGGAGGCAAGAGAAAGGCAACCATATGTTGATGTTTCTCTGCCTTTCTTCCTCCCTCCCTGCCCTTCTCTCTAAAAATAATGAATAAATATCTTTAAAACAAAAACAATTCCATTAATAAAATTTAATGAAATGTTTCATGAACTTCAGTGAAAAGAATGTGTCATGTAAAACCACAAAACTCAAGCCTATGCTCTGCCACCCTGGCTGTATGACTCTGGGCAAATATTAAGTTCAGAGTCTCCAGTGTCCTTGTCTGTGCAATGAAGGTAATACCACTGCAATGGGTTATTGCGAAGATCAAGCTAACTCAAATTATGAGAGTAACTTCCTGAATTGGAACTGGAACATAGTTGGATTATGCTACGGCTGAGACATGTCAAGGCACTAAGGGACTAGAGAAGAAAAGAGATGCTGGAATTGAGAGAGGCTGCCTTGTAAATGTAGCACTGATAACAGCTTTGATTGGATAAACATTTGAAGGTTTCAGGTGATGTGGTAGTGAGAGTTTTGCAGAGAGAGGTAATCAAAACTTTCAGAGTTGAAATTTGGTATTTGGGGATGCTTTTAGCTAGTAGCACATAGATCTGATAGAGAAGAGATATGCACAGGAGTGCTAATAGTTCAGACAGCCATGAACTTTTTTCAGAGTAAAGATTAAACTTTTTCTCTGGTGAAGTCTATACCCAGCCCTGCTGATCAGCCAGGCCCTAGTTGTCCCTGAGAAAAGAGGTTGGAGCCTATGGAAGGGGAAGGGGAGACCTACAGAATAAGGTGGGGGTGGTGATATCAGACCTGGTTGTTGAGTATTCCAGCACCTGCCAGGGACACCAGGTCTGTCCTGCTGGGGCCCAGCTGCCACCCGCCCTCCTGACATCTAACAATAGGAGGTTGAGAGGTCAGGAGGGAATAGGGCAGCATGACAATGAGATTCCGATGCTATAGAAAGAAAAACAATTGGGACAGAAGGGGAGAGAAGCCAAGTATTTTGGAACTGTGCAGGACAGGGAGGGGAGAGGCAGACGTGAGGATAAAATTAGAATGACTGGAATTTTATGGGGGTGTCAGAAAATGAGGAAGAGAGAGCCTGTCCTTGATTTTTCTGTTCAGAACAGAAAAGGTCAGGGTAGCCAGGGAACAGGCTCCCTTGTTTCTGACCTTGGGGTTGGTGTGTCAGTAACGCTGATCTGCTCTGCCACACGACCCTGATCTTGTCACTAGCTCAGTCCTTTATTCTTCTGTCCATTCAATGAATATTTATTAAACTCTTGCCATATATCAAGCTCTTTGCAAGGTACCAGGGACAAAAATCTGTCATTTATCTCCCTATTATTGATGGTCTAACAGTCTTCAGGAGAGACAGATTTAGGAACACAATAGCATAGCAGAATGAATTAAATGCTCTAGGAGAGATGGGAGTAAAATGCTTTGTGGGCATGAGCAAAGGAGCTGCTAGCTTGCAAAGTAGAAGAACCTCATCCAGCTGGGAGATAAGTGTGTTGGGAGCAACATAAGAAAAAAATAAAACCTTCCCAGGGTGAGTGACATTTGAGCCACATCTAAGTAGGGGTTTGGCAGCAAAAGATCAAGGGAAGGCAGTAGAGCTAAAAGGTCATTCAGAATAGAGAAAAAAAGTTAATTAGGAATCAGCTTGGAAAATACTTGTCAAATAAGGCCTTGGGGTTTTGGAAGGCTTAGGCTGATGATGACAAAGGTAAGTTATTCCAGTGATCTCAAGGCTTTAGATAAAAATTCCAGTTCAAGAGCTACCTAGAGAATGGTTACTTCCCTTTGCAGAAAATAGCATCGCCCCCATCTCAATCCTGCCTCTGACACGTGCTCGTGTGCAGAAAGGCACTGTGGATCCTGGTCCAGGATTTCTTTAGTGATATATTTAGAAGGAAAAAAAAATGTTCCTTTATGTCCATTTATATCTGCTGGCATCCAATGCAACAAAAATGACTTGGACTAGACCTTTGGAGAAAACTAGTTAAAACCATAAGTGCACTGCAAATAGCCCTCCAGATTAAGACTAGGGATGGGGAAAGATGTCATGTAAGTGAAGAGCAACTTGGTGGAGGTGCAACTGACTGAGAAGAAGAAAAAGCAGTGATGCTGGAACAAAAAGGGCTGGAAGAGGTGTCTCCTGTAACAGCATCCCTTTCCCCCTGATGCCTACTCCTGGGACTGCCCTTAGATGCTCTTGGATACCCTTTGATGCTGCCTAGAGTCCAGAGATGGAGATCACTTTCTTCTCAGATGAAGAGTCTAAGATTTCGACAGTGCCTGCCTGGAGCCCTCTGTTGTGATGGATTCTGAAGAATGGCCAGACTAGGTAGAAAAGAGAGTCATGCTGGTTTAATGACATCTCTGTGGGCAGGAGGCCTGGAGGCAATAATAGCAACCGCCTCGTGAATTTCTATCCCAGGGTGCAAGCCCACAATGTTTGGATGAGAAAAAAATTAATAACTGAAGTCCATGGAGATCTGTCTCTTTAAGGAGAGAGTAAAAAGCTATGCTATCCACTGTGAAGCACCAAACCGTATGAGCCTATTTAAATTTAAATGAATCATAATGAAACAATATCAAAAATGTAGTTTCTTAGTTACCATAGCCACCTTTCAGTGCCCAATAAAGAACATTTTTTCCATCATTGCAGACAATTCTTTTAGATGGTGTTGGTAGAAGGTGATTGGAATAAAGGCAGGCTCAGCTGCCAACCAGCCCAGGAGAAATCTCAGATCTGTCACTTGATTGTTAGGTGACTCAGTAGACCTGCTTTACCTCTCTGTGCCTCAGATTTCTGTGTGTAAATTGCAGGGGGTACCAGCACTGATTTCATAGTGTTGTAGTAAGAGTGACATTATCTCATATATGTAAAAAATGAAGAACATTGTCTAGCATCTGGTTACCATTCAGTTAGTGTTAATAATTATTATCGCCCATGTTGATGCAGCAATCTAAGAGCAGAAATGGCTAGGAAGGTCTTGATCCCTCACCCCCCCAATCCAGCTCTCTCTACTGATCCATCAGCCCGAGAAGCATTCAACACTCAGAGCATCCCCTCTCCTTGCCTCGCCACTCGCCTCCCTCCGGGCCCAGGCCCCTTCTTTCTGTGCAGTGGAATCTCCCATCCTGAGGACCCAGGGCGTTGTCTCCTGCGCCTCTCCCCCCCTTTCACTTGCCTGATGTCCACTTTCCCTGGGAATCCAGGCTTCTGGGAGCAGCTGCAGCTGCCATCCCCACTTGCAGCTGCTGCTCAAAAGCGGGGCAGCATGGTTCAGCGGTGCTCCCTCTCAGGACTGATTTTTTTTTTTTTTTCATTTATCCTTGAAAATCTTGTTGGACTGTGCCAACTGTGGGCACAGTGTCAGCTGCCCCCTGTCTGTCCCTGAGGCTCCTGCTTAGGGACCCTTTGTACTCAGACTCCAGCTGAGTCACACACCCCAGGCAACCCAGCAGTTCCTGATGGTTTTAGTCATCCTCCAATACTCCTTGTACCCTCATGAGTCCCCCTCTCTCACTTCTCTGCCTCTGCATTAGTTTCTCTTTGCACTAGCCCAGTGTGACAGGCTGCAGCCACCTGCATAGGAGAAAATGGTGTTGATGAAGATGATGATGAAACTCCCAACTATTGAATATTAAATAACGTGCCAGGCCTGTGATATGTGCATTATATCAACCTTGTTTAATGTCACAAAAATCCTTCATGGTGATTATTGTCACCATTTTGCAGGCAAAAAATGTGAAGTCCTAAGGAATTGATGAAACTTGCCCAAAGTCAATGATACTGTCTGGCAAACACAGCATTCACACGGAATTTGTAAAGCTCACAAGCCCCAAAGAAATGATGAGATCTCAATAGCTCTGTGAGCTAGAAAAAGAAGTGCACTATCAGTAAGCAATTTTTTTGTCTGCTGTACCTTGTCATTAAAGAAGATACCAGTGACCAAATAGAAGCTTTCATGTTGCAGTTTGTCTTCCGGTGAATGGGAAAACTTGGGAAACCTGTAGTTTTTGTTCTTCTCCAAAATGAATTATGGTGGCAATATTTCTGTTGCTCTGAAAATGCTAGATAACCAGTGATAATACTCAAAAGGTTTTAGTGAGGAGCATGGTGGTGCCCAGTGTTCCATGCAGCACGAACCAAGTCATGGGGGTCCTACCTGAGGCACCACAGAGGCAGTGCCTGTCCACTTCTGAAAGTGGACCCCACCTTCCCCTCATTGCCATGGAGCCCCAGGCCCTCTGAGACAATATCTAGAAAAGACTAGAGATGCCCCACTCGAGGAAGCTACACCCATACTCTCTTTATCTTGCCTTATTTGGGTCTGCTCTCTTGCCCCCTGACACCCACCCCCCACCTTAGTGTCACTTGGCCTTCATGTCAGCTTAATTTTGTTTCTCTGGTGTTGTTTCCAAAATCCTACTTCTTTAACACTATTTACTTATCTCTGTATTTTATTCCATATTATTTCAACTGACCTCTCTGGCTTCATCTAAATAAAATTTTTTATAACCAATTTTTGTTATATTCAACAGCACAGTGAACACTGGGTAGACAAAACTCATGAAATGTTTAGTTTTGTTTTTATTCATACAAATATTGGTGTAAAAAATTACTCTGTCAAAAATACAATCCTAGATAAGAATCCTTATCACTCTCTTTTTATGAGTTGAATAGACTTGGACATTATCTGAACATCCTTATGATCATCTGTAATATTTTTTTTAATGCACTTTTCTCCCAAAGTTATGTGAGTCTGTGGGAGTGTAAAAATTAACAACACAATTCCCAGTATATGTTTAAGTACCCTCAAAAAATTAGCTTTAGCCCTGGCTGGTAGCACAGTGGATAAGGCACTGGCCTGCGAACCCAAAGGTCACTGGTTCGATTCCCAGCCAGGGCACATAACCAGGTTGCAAGCCAGGTCTCCAGCCAAGTCTGTAACTGGAAGTAGGTGAAAGGCAACAATACATTAATGTTTCTCTCTCTCTCTCTCTCTCTCAAAGATAAAGATAATCATTTCTCTCTGGAAATAATAAATAAAATCATTTTTAAAAATTTAGGAAAAAAAGTAGCTTTATCTCTTCCTTACCATAAAGAAAGGACTGCACTGGGAGCTGTTAATATAACAAGTGGAAGAAATAGCCTCTCTTTCAAGGAGCTTATAAACTAGTAGAGGATCAATTACCATGATTCCCTAAACTGCAAAAGAAGGAGACAATATTTAAGTGAATGTAAGAAAAAGGCAACAGTATAAATAAGATAAATATAAATAAGTAAATAAATTTAAATTAAAAGGGGGCAATAAATATAATAATATTATTATACTATGTCAAGCTTTTGTCAAGGAGAAATTTCCATTAGGCTTTGAAGGATAAATACAATGTTGGAGAGAATGCTCCAAGCAAAGGCAATGCCAGAAGCAAAGGTGAGGGAGCAGTAACACAGGGAGGCCACACAAGTGCACAATTGGGGTGGCAGAGAAGAGTGAGGGGAGCGAGGTGTGTGGCTTCTGATGAAAGGGAGGGGAGGCCTAAAGGTGACTATATTCCTAGAAAAGACTGAATGGGTAGACAGGGGTTAAATGTTAGGCTGGGAAGTTTAAGCTTCATTCTGTAGTTGCTGGAGAACCAATGTAGGTTTTTAACCAAAGAAGTAATATGCTCATGGCTTTACTTTAAGATGGTCAATCAGGATGGGTTTGTGAAGGAACGAGACATCAGGCGCAAAAAGATCGGCAATTCGAAAGAACACTGTTGTCTAAGTCCAGACATGCAGACACTGAGGGCCTGAACCAGGGCAGCGGCAAGGAAAGTGAGAGTGGAAGAGTGAAGAATAAGAAATAAGGAAGGGTAACATGTTAAGTTCAGCATGTGCTGTTTTGATCTCTGTATCTGACTCTTGTCACTCTCTGTATGGACCTTTCTGCAGCTCTGACTCATATGTTCCTCAGTACCTGCCTGTGACTGTCACTTTTTTTGTGGAAACTCACACTGTGAGTCAAAGGATTATTTTGACTATCTCAGACTATTTTGTAGCAGCTAGGAGGTCTAGGTCTTTTCTTCCAGAGCTTTTGTTCAGGTGAGAAAGCAGCTTGTCTGGGAACTGCTTGGGGAAATACAGGCTACAGAACCTTCTTCCGAGCCTGGCCCATTTACACGCTTCTCCCAGGCTTGTCTCCTTTGCTCTTCCAATACTCAACAATGCTAAATTCCCCTGGTCCTCCATCTGTCTGCATGTGTCCCAGATCTCCCTGGGCAGGGATTAGGTAACTGTGCCATTCCCATCCGCATGCCCAGGGGTCTAGCAGGAGGGAAGTTGCCGACTGGCAGCAGTGGGCTGAGCAGGAGCCAGCTTGCGGCTGTGCCTGGCCCTCTGCGGGGCAGCCACGTGCCTGCCTGTCCCGGATCTGGCTCCGTCCAGAGGCCAGCTCTCGAACACAGGAGAGCACAGGCTCAGACCAAGGAAGACACTTACCGTTAATGGGCTGTCCATCCAGGTCCAGCCCGTTGGGAAACAAGAAACCCTGCCCCACTTCCTTTCTTGCTCTCTGCTCTGTTATTAACATTGAATTAATGAAGGAAGAAACTTGGGCTATAGACTTGCCAAAAATTAAATGACCCAAAGAATATTTCCATTTGACTTTAGAGTATATTCAAATATATAAATATATGTGTGTGTGCATGCATGTGTGTTCAACATGTACTATGTATGCATTCAAACATATGTACCTTTAAATATATATTCACACAGAGATAAACACACATATATATACATATATGTGCCTTGGTATGTTTGTTTAAATATAAACACACTAGTGTGTGTATACACACACATATACAGACACCAAAAAATAGACACATAACTGGCATAGATAAACAAGCTCCATATGAAATATATTTCATCAGTAATCCACAACATGACAATTAACGTGGATAGCTGAGAACATGATGTATTTGTAATCAAGTAAACAATATAGCCAACATCTCCCTATTCTTTCCTACTTGGGATGAGAAGGGGCAATTACACATTTCTAGGAGTAACACAGTTTCTCAATTTGGTCTTTGATAAGCTTATTTTTAAGTCAATGTAGGTTGTGGATCTTTCAGTTGCCAGACATGTTGTAGTGATTGTCTCTAGAATAAATTCATTGCCTAGGAAATTGCCCTCCAAGTTGATAACAAGTTGAAAGCACCCAAGTTCTGAAGGATAGCTAACTAGTAATTATCCAACCCTGAAGGTGCCCCAATACCACTTTGATTTTAATGACATAGTCTTTTTTAAACCAATTAGCTTTTATTCAATCATTCACTCACTTTTTTTTTCTGAAATATGTGTATCTTGGAGAAAATGGACATTGGTTGCTCAAGGAACTATGAAAATATTAAAATGAGAGGAACATCAGATGTCTAATGGCACAATCATCTCATTTCATAGGTGAGAAAACAGACACTTAGAGGCTTTCCATAACCTGCCATGTTCTCCTATTTATTTACATAATTCTACAATATTGGCAACCTCCTTCGAGGCTTATTTTGAAGACTGACTCATTGAGAACTTGACTTTGCAACTTATACCTGGTATGGATGTCAAATAAACAGCAATTTCCTTATTATTTCCTTGAGTCCTTAGCTATCATTTTCTAAAATTTTCTTCAGTTCATACTTAGTATGTTAATCTACTTATTTACATGCACATGAGGTGTTGGCCAAACACTTTATTTTCTTTTTTTTTTTTAAAGATTTTATTTCATTATTTTTTAGAAAGAGGGGAAGGGAGAGAGGCAGAGAGGGAGAGAGACATTAATGTATGGTTGCATTTCACCTGCCTCCAGCCACAGACCTGACTGGAGACCTGGCTTGCAACCTGGTTATGTGCCCTGGCTGGGGAATCGAGCCTGTGACCTTTGGGTTCGCAGGCCGGCGCCTTATCCACTGGGCTACCAGCCAGGGTCAAACACTTTATTTTCATGTGTATTATGACAGCCATGATGTGACTCCATTGATTTTTATGATCAACTAACTACTACCATGGTAGTACTACTACCAACCTTGGCCATAGTTTTTGAAATTTAATCTTTATTGTATTTTTTTCCATTGCCATTTAGTCCCCTTATACCCCCCTTCCCCGAGCAATCACCACACTGTTATCCATGTCCATGAGTCCTTTTCCCTTTTTGCTCAATCCCTCACCCCTAACCTCCCCACCCACCCACCCCCACTAGCTGTCATCTGCTCTCTATCTATGAGTCTGTCTCTGCTTTGCTTGTTAGTTTGTTAGTTAGATTCCACATATGAATGAAATCATGTGGTATTTGTCTTTCTCTGACTGGCTTATTTCACTTAGTATAATGTTCTCCAGATCCATTTATACCTTCACAAAAGGTAAAATTTTCTCTCTTTCTTTTTTTTTTTTTTTTACAGCCAAGTAGTATTCTATTGTGTAAATGTCTAATAGTTGTTCTATTCACTCATCTACTGATGAACACTTGGACTGCTTCCATATCTTGGTGATTGATTGCAAATAACACTGTAATAAACATAAGCGTGCTTGTGTTCTTTCGAATTACTGTTTTGTTTTCCTTCAGATATATTGCTGGCCACATTTTTTTTTTTTTTTTTTTTTTTTTTTGCTTTGTTTAATATTTGTAGTAATTAGTTTTAGCAGTTTTAGCAAAGCAGCTAAGGCTTTGAGGGGATAATTAATTTAACCAATGTTATTAAACCAGTAACTTATTTAGAATTGTCAGAATAACCTATTAATATCATCCAGAAAATGTGTTTTACTTAACCACAAATAGAACAGGACTTTACTTATCTAAAGCAAACAAAATAACATTGTAATCAGATAATCTCTGATTTAGCCTCTGCCAAATTGCTTAACCTAGCTAATCTCTGAGTGTCAGTTTCCTCCTCTGTCAAATGGTATCTATACTTGAACTACTTGCCTCATATTTCTGTCAATATTGAAAGATAACTATGTAAAAATGCTTTATTAAATTATGATCTGCTGGACTATAAACCCACAGAGCATGGTCATATATTCATTTCTGTATTCCCAGCACTTGGCTTAGTGCCTGGCCCACAGAAAATGCTCAATAACTATTTGTAAAATGGAATTGAAATGAAGCATATAGTACTATATATTTGTGAGCTAATAATATTCTTTTTCCATGTAGTCTTAGGCCAGATGATAGCAAAGACTGCCACAAGTTTCCTTTCAGCTCTCTGCCAATTTTTTAAAAATTAAAATACAAATACAGTGTTTCCTATTTCTCAAATTCAGGAAATTTGAGGATTTCCATTTAAGGTGTCCCTATGATGAATTAGAACATAGCATATATCAATGATTGATGTGTTGGTCCAAAATTCTTATTTTGATGTTAGCTCAGTCAGTTATTTATACTATATCAATTTAGGATCTGCTCTGCTCTCTTGTTTCCTCATCTGTTCCCATCCACTCCCAATAATAACAATAACAATAACAATGGTAAATTGCCCTTGCACCAGAACCTGAGATAAACTTTTCACTGACATTATCATCCCTTTTAATTCTAATGTCAACTTCATGAATTTGGTGGAATTTTTATGCCCTTTTTATACAGAAGAAAACTGAAATATAAAGATGTGTCTAGGACTATTCGTCTAGTTAGCATCAAACCCAAATCTGTCTGATTCAACCTTCTTGACTAAAAACCCCATGGACTCCTAAGCCTGCTGCAGTCACCATCAACAATCCCCCAACCTCCCAGACATTTATTGGAGCAAAGAAAAAGGTCTCCATGAATATAATTAAACAATAATAACTAGTAACATGATGATAATAATTACCACTTATTAAATAATTCCTATTGTCATTAAATGTATCATCTTCGTTAATAGATCATAATAATCCTATTAGGAAACCATTGCAATTACTGCTATTTTAAACGGGAGGCAACTGAAGCTTTGCAAGGTTAATCAATTTAACAAGTTATTTAATCATAAAGTTACATCACTAAAATATCATTTATTTTATATCCTAAAGCCAATGCTTATAATTAAAGTACCAAACTATAACCCAAAGTTATATAGATAGGAAAAATAATCTTGAAGATAGGAGATTCCTATGTTAATAAAAAAGTTTTTTTCATAACTACAATTCCCTGCTAAAACTTTTTTCCCCAAAAAAACTCTCAAGATATGTGAGATGAGAGCAGTGAAATAGATTTAGGCCTTCTGAATGATAGACACTTTCAAGTAACAAAGCACTCACATGTGACTTAGCCTGTCTACATAGCCCACACAGGCAACACCTATTAGAAAGTCAAGATTTTGTCCAAAAAAAGCCTTCTCTCAGATCTATTCCAGAGCTTGGGCATGGGTCAGCCTGGTCATAGAGACAACAAAGTTTCATATGTAAAGGACAATTTGAAGGCTGTCACAAAGTACCTCCACTTCCACCAGCTCTGTCCTTTTGCAAATCTTTATGTAACTTTATGTAACTACTAGGCAAACCACCACTGAGAATCATTTCTATCCCTTTGAATAAACCAACTTTTGCTAGTAAACGGCAGAGTTCAAATCTTGCCTCCATCATTTACTAACAATGTGAGTTTGAACTGGTTACTGTACACTTCAGCTTCCTAATTTATAAAATGAGAATAATAATAGTGTCCCCTTTTAGGGATGATTTTGGGAGTGAATGAATTAATACATGTAAATTGTTTAGAAGAGTGACAGTACATAGCATCTGAAACTGCTAGATATGATTATTCTTATCTGTTGGTTTATCTTTATCCCCCTAGAATATTCTTTGTAAAATAAAAATTCTCTTAATATGTGTCAAATGACATGTGCACATAATTATTCATTATTATGAATGACTGGAAAAATCTAAATTTTACATTTAATTTTATAAATTATGATATTTTAATGTGTAATGTTAATCAGCTTTAACAAGTAATTATGAAACTTTATATGCTATATGAAAGTACCCCAAGATATCAGTTGAAATAAACAATAATATGCAGAACTGTATTGTATTATGCTACCATTGACAGGAGGAAAAGGGCAAGGATAATGTAACTTAATATTTATACTTCATGTTTGTACCTAATGTGCCTAATTGTTTTCTTATATATGCATAAAAGATCTCTGGCAACTAATTAACAGTTAAAAGGTGGCTTCTAGCTGGAAAGTGAATTCTGGGCAGGTAGAGGGGTAAGAGATGACTCATTCTGTATTTTTTGTTTCTTAAATATTTTAAGCCAAAATCCCTTCCTTGATTAAGCAACTGTTTTATTAAACTCTATTTTTATCATCATCATTATTATTTCTTAATCATCAGCATTTTACGTAAGGAGGGTTCCTGGAAAGTTTTAACTGAAGAAAACTGAAAGAACAATAACAAGAGAAGAGGTGTTAATTTTTTTTAAGTTAGTAGGCTCACCTGTATTTTGGATAATATTCTGTTTTCCTATAGTCCACCTCTGTCTGTGGTTTGATGGCTTAGATTGTTCATTGCCCTAGATTTCTGTAAGCTAGATGTGGTTTTCTCAACTGCAGATTGTATAGTTGATTGTTTGAATGGTGGAGATTGTTCCTTCTAGGATTCTAGCTACTTAGTTTAGACTTTTCAAATCTCCTGGAAAGATCAATTGAAATACAGTTTGCATACATTCTCTTGACAAAACAGCCTGTGCTCTGCTGGCTGTTCACAGGGCTTACATTCCAAGAAAATTAATAGATAACAGTCAAGAAAAACTTTGATGACTGACAACACAACACAATGTCTAATGAGACTCACAGCTTTATTTCTGCTAGAAAAAAAGGGAAACAGTCTTCTTCTTCTTCTTCTTCTTTTTTTTTACAAAATGTTTAAACAATTGCTTTGCTTTATCCAATAAAGTCCCTAAAAGACTGAGACTACTCTGGGTTGGATAGTAGGGTCTTCCCAACCTTACTATGTTCCCAAATGTTCATTCAGTTATAAAGTCCCTCTGAACAATCCCAGGGACTCCTGGTTCATGTGAACCATATTTCCCAAAAACATAAACAGCCAATTTCTCAAAATTAACTGGCTTGTTTTAGAGTGAAGAAAAAATCTAAAAATATTAACTTGCATAGCCATTCAAATTATTGCTGAGTTTTATAAAATCATTGCAGGTAATTCTGCACCAACTTCCTTTTTTCTCATCCCAAACTCAGGAATTCCCAGCAAAATTAAGAGCTACTTTCCAAATGAAGCTTTAGGGGAGGTTTTACAAGCACATATATGGAACCTAAGGAATTTTTCATGAAGGGAAGGGAGAAATAAATTAAATAAATAATATCTAATAAACAACTTAAACAACATTCATTATCTACAAACTTAAACACAAGAAAATGGTAGCTTCGTGGCTTGATTCCCCACAAATGGCTCTCACAAAGGTCAGTGCCAGCACAGACTCAAAACACACAGGATGGCTTTGGATGCTTTCCAATGGATTTACCAACCCAGGGTAAAAAGCACAGCAGGGTTGGTGCTGCAAGCAAAAGTAAAATAATAAACTGCAAGGAGTTAATAAATAAGAGGGTAAAAAAGGCAAGATGCACAAACAGTTTGACAAGTTTTAGGGGATAGCTGAGCTACAGAAAATGACATACTAATCTGCCTTATCACTTTTATTCATTGGCCTGATTTGTGTACCTTGCATCCTAAACTTATCCTCTCTGTCAGCAGCAGGATGTGATCCACTATCACACAGACCATTTAGGCTTTTAGTTTGTTTTAAATAATTATCCTGGCAGATTGATCAGGATAGTAACATTTCTCAGATTACATTTCTCTGGAAAAAGATACATTTGACAAAATTAGTGCTGATATTAAAGAAGGAGGAGTTACATGAAGAAAAATAAACATCCTGTGAATCAGGATAAAATTGTGATGATTAGTGAAAGCATTCACTGACCTTGGATTTGATATCTGCATTGCTGTCTGGTTACTCAAAATATTATCTACAATATATAATAATAAAGTATACTTTACAAGTGAGGAAGAGGTAATAATTAGTGGAGAAGGAGACATGAAATGGTATAGATGTTGAAAAACCAAGTTTGGTCAGTACATTGATTGGTCCTTATGTTTCTAGAAACTATATCAGTGTGGATAGAGGTCAGTGATTTTAAACATGTTTTCTTTAACCCCCCCCCCCCAAAAAAAAATCTTGCCAAAGAAAATCTAGGGATTTACCTGTGGGCAAGGAGATATAGTTGATATAGCCAATAGCCATTTTATTGCTCTCAAGTGTGACCTAGGTTGTTTGCTGATTCCAACAACAGCACCTGAGCTCCATCAGAATTTCTAGAGCTCTCTGGTTATGGAGGCCCGGAAATGGTCTAGATGACTTCTCCAAGTCCCATTGGTCACAGGAGTCTGAGGTTTCAGTGACTTGATTACCTATCTCTAGCCTTAATAAAAGTGCTTTTGAAATGTTATCAAGAATCAAGTTGGTATGCGATATCTATTATGGTTCTCAAATTATTAAGGAAGTTATATTCAGCTTTCAGCCCAACAAGCAATAGTTAATCTTTTAAAGAACATGTTTTGCTATTCACAGTGACAGCCAACTTAGTATTTTAGCCTTTGGAGGCTACTTTTAGATAGATGCAAAAAAGTCCAAACATCAGTCCAAGAGAATCATGCACCTGGTGCTCCTTGACTCCTCCATTTGATCCTCAACACATAGTGTTCATTTCTACTATTCCTCTATCCTTTTAGTTTCCAGAAGCTTACAGAGCAGTCACCAAAGTTACAGAATTTCAGAACTGTAAAGGACTTTAGAAGTCATCTAGACTTAGAACAATTACCTGATTTTACCAGTAAGTAAACAGATGTCAGAAATGGAAAATTAATTGACATAGATCATTCAGTAAGTTATTGGCAACACCAGAATAGGACCTACAGCTTCTCTTCTAATTCCACATGATTGTAAATAATCAAATAACTTCACATGAGGACCCTAAATAAAGGAATCAATACCATTTGAGAGGTTGATGAGAAAAGAGAGTGACAGGTATAGATGGGGCCTAAGTGTACTAGGACTAATGTATTTGATATATATCTATAGGATTCTTTGAAGGTTATTGAATCTTCAGCTCAACCACTTGAATTATGGAAAACATCTCCACATCATCCTTTGAAATGCTGATCTTACTGCTCTAATCAGTGAAGATTGTATTGAGTTGAGCCCCAATGCCATGGTGGGAGTAGGAATCATAGGACATATCTATGGGAACGTCATAGCGAGGGGTACCAGCCTGAAAAGGAGTTGAATGCACATGCCCTGAGTTTAGACTTGCAGAGGGGTAATGTGGCATGAAGCTGTAGGATTTTTCCAGGTCAGGGGAGCCATCTTGCTTCAAGGAGAAGTTCCCACTGATGCTCAGGGGTGGAGTAAGTGGGCCCTCATAAGGTGGTGTAGTGCAGTCAGATGGATGACTCCCAAAGGATGATTCTCCCAAACTCTTGAATACCGGGGGTTTGAGATTAATAAGATGTGTTTCCATATGGCCGTAGGGAGGGCTGGGGAGCCCAGGAGACTGATAGTTGAAGTTGTGGACAGAGATGGCAGAGTCACAAACAGCAGATTTCTCCTCATGTTTCTCTGGGAGGACAGACTGGGGGCCCAGTTGGAGGCATCCAGCCACTAGATTGCTTGTGGGCTGAGAGAGCCCTTTACAGAGCATCTCCACAAATCCCTTCCCTTCAGGGGTCTGGCCAGTTTCCAGGACCTCAGACAAAGCCCAAATATAGTTCCTGGCCAGTCTGAGAGTCTCTATCTTGGAGAGCTTTTGGGTTTTAGAGTAACACGGCATGACTCTCCTCAGGTTGTCCAGTGCATCATTCAGGCCATGCATCCGGGTCCGTTCCCTGGCATTGGCCTTGACTCTTCGAGCCCTGAACCTCTCCAGGCGAGCTTTTGTCATCTTCTTTTTCTTGGGACCCCTTCTCTTAGGCTTTTCCCCATCCTCTTCCTCCTCTTCTTCTTCCTCAATGCTGTCATGCTCTTCAGGTAAGCTGCCAAGCATCCCATAAGCAATTGGTTTTCTCTCTTCCTCCTTCATCTCATTCTGAGAGCCCAGACTTTTGTCCATCCAGGATGGTGTGTTGACCAACTCTGTCATCTCCTTGGGTTTCGCATAAGTTTTTGCCATTTCTAGGTTCTGAAAAAGGAAACAGCAATATATAGCACCTCTGATTTTTTGGGGGAGGGGGGTTGGGGGGGATTTTAAACTAAACTTTTTTATACCTTGGATATAAGGTACAGTATTTGTATTGGGATTCAACCTACAATGATCTAGTCCAAGTCCTCCATTCTAAATAACTAAAATAAGATTCAAATAAATTCTTAGGATACTCATTTTGCTATGGCATATTATAAGAAACAAACTATAGAAAAAGAAAATTGACTTGATTATTTGTTACAGTGTAAATGCCTAACTGGTTTTATTACCAGGTTTTTACCTGGTATTCTATGCAAAAATAGCTGGTAAACCAGTCAAAATATATTTTCATTTTCCCAAGAATTCAGATTTCCCAAGGGAAAGAGATACAGTGAGTATATAAATTATTGTCCAAATAGAGAAGCCTCTATAAGTAAAAATGGATGCTAAAGTAATTATAATTATATAATATATACATAATAATTATAATTATTGCAAAAACATAAAAGTGTATCAAACAATAAAATAAGTAAACAGTTGCATGTTTACACCATAAAATAAATTAAAAACTGTAGTGAGATTATTCAGGCTATTTTGTATGTATTCTATGAAGAACTTGTCCAGCTTCTGTTTAGAGACATACAACATGTGTCTAACCTATAACACCCCACATTTCCTGCTGACTCTGCAACTGTTGACTTCAAGCATCTTCTAGGCAAGAGCCATGCCACAAGTGGCGGGTACACCACATGACCATGAAATAGTTCTCTTACCATCACCTGAAGAGCATTTTGTTTTTGAGCAAGCATTTTGTGGTCTGTCTAGTATTAGTGGTATTAGAAGTGTTGGTGACATGGTGTCAAAAAGTTCAGGAAAAGAGAGAAGGGTTACTGCTGATCATTTGCAAATTTGTTCATATGTTAAGGTGGGAACACTTTTCATTGCACATGCATCTCACGTACCATCAAAAAAAAATACAGCATCATCTAGAATTACAAGCCAGAGGTCCACCAAACCTACTTAAGATTATTTTAATGCAACTATTGTAATTGTACTTATTAAAAATGAAAAGTCTGGAACAAATGCTAAACTTAACAGAACATAGTTACTGCAAACATCAGTGAGAGCAATTTCAGACAAACACTGAAATAACCTACCTGCTTTAATTCACTTAACAGATACTGTTTAATCAGAATTTTCTATGAAAAATTTATCATTTGAAAACCACAAGAGACTGTCTTAGTAAACATTTTACATTCAGTCCTGGAAGAATCTGAATTGTTTTGAGATTGATTAAGCGATTTCTGGGTATATATTTTACCAAATAAAAGTATCTGTTAAGCTCCATTGGGTCACCCCAGTTTACCAGCTACTCTTTGAAATGTTAAACCCTGCATCACCTTCATATATCAGAAAGAGGAGAACATAATAAATGTTTTTTATCTTTGAAGCTTAAGCCTCAAATCAATGAATGCAAGGATTAGTACATAGCTTTTAAAAATATAAATATATGATTAGATTTGTTTCTGGTAATCTGAGCTTGTTTTCCTTGTAACCTCATTTACCTCCTATAAATAATTAATGTTACTGCATTGCAAAAACAACCTGGGTTTCATGTTAATCAGCACGGAAATCATGTCAGCTTGACTTACTCAATAAGGCTTTCTGGGTAAGCAGCTTTATTGAAACACACATTGGAACCTATTGGTCAACTGGCTGCCCAGGCCAAGTCAGAAAATCCCACTTTTAATATGGATGATCGAGCTTGTGTGCCGAGCTGCCCTGCTAACTCAGGCAGCCACCCAGAGGGAGGATGAAAGATCTAATTAACTTTGTGTAAAAGTAACACAGGCCTTTCAATGGCAGGTGCACTCTGAGGTCAGTGAGGACGAAGTGGGCTTGGGAAACCTAATGTTCCACAAGTAATTATAATTACATTTGCATAGCCTTAGAACAGACCTTTGAGGGAAATATGAATTGTTATGCTCATTTTCCAGTCTATGTCACTGTGGGTCAGGTAGATTCAGTGATGGAAATTCGAAGACATAGAACCAGGAGAATAGGGCATAAAACCAGTTTTGATAACAAATCCTTGATTTTATGTCTGTTTCTTTCTCTTCTCATCACAGCTACAGGAGGAAAGAAAGGCACTTTGACTTTACTAGATGTGGATCAGTAGAGCTAAGTCACCAGGAGGTAGCCATCAACCTGCAGTGTTTTTTAGTCCAGGCTTCCTTCCTCTTCCAAATTTCTTCCTTGTTGCTTTCACCCATTTATTCCCCTTGCTTTTACTCTCTGCTTCCTTTTTCTCTTCCTCATCTTTCTCCTGGGTCCTCTTATCACCATCATTATCACTGAGACATACTTACATGCATAAAGGAGTGAGGAGGAAGGAAGAGAGGGAAGATGCAAGGGAGGTGTGTCTCCTGAACTGTCCCTGAAACTGAGCTCCATCCTATCCTTTGGATTTGACCTTTCTGTCGTCCTTACCTCCCTACTTCTGGACTCTAGCCAAATTCTGTCAATTCTCACCCCCATCAAGGAGTGAGGCCTCAGGAGATGGGAGTAAATTGCCTTTGGCTTTGGACATGATTTGATGGTTTCCCTCAGTCACAGAGCTGCTTTCAAATCAGATTGTCAGCAGGTATGATGGAAAGGAACTGATGTTGGCTAAAACAGTGAAAAAGGCAACCAGGTTTCATCTTTATCCTCTTAGCAACTATGGGAAGGCTATAGATGGCTATAGTTTATGTTTTCTCACAGTTGTAGGAGACCCCCAACCTGCAGAGATCCCCTGGGTGCCATGCATGAAATGAACCTTCCCAGGCAGCTTGTGCTAGGGGAAAGAAGAGCCAATGGCTCAAGGCCAAAAGTCCCATTCACTGTTCCCAAAGATCTTTTATTGAAAGGCGTAAACTTGAAGGCATGTAGCTTGTAAATCAGTGCTGAGCAATGCTAATTACAGGAAAACAGATATTGTTCAGGAATAACAAGTGAAGAAGCACTAAGATTTCATTCAGGTCAGGATTCCAATTCAAAATCAAAACCTCTGCTGCTGGTATCATAGAGTTATCTAGCGAGGTAAAAGAACATGGCAGGCTCCAAAGGTCATATGAAATATTCTTATGGACCAAATTCCCATGCCCACTGGCTATGGCATGGAGGCACATATGCACCCAGCTTTCCCATTTTTCTGGTCAGGTCTTACAGGCTTCACCTGGCTTGTGTGTGGCTCCAAGCCTCAATGCTTTCCCAAGGGGATCCCAGCATACATGTATTGGTCCACTAGCTCTAAGAGAACTCCATGTGTATATAATGTAGTCTCAAAAGCATGGAAGCTGAAATAACACATACTCTAATTACAGTTCTTCTAATTCTTATTTATTGATCTCAAACACATTACATAAGCTCTCTGATCTTCCTTTGCCTCTTTGATAAAATAGGGATAAGATATATGTCACATGAGTCTTGCAAAACAAATAAAATATTAAAAAAGCTTTTATAAATTTTAAGTGCTATAAAACTATTATTCATACCTTTATCTTGTGTTTATTCTTGGGTTTCATAATTTAATCCATATTGCTTATTCAAAAATAAAAGTCATTTTTCACAGGTGAATAGTAAAAGTAGATTGTATTGACTACTGGGCCTCTTCTGATTGGCTCAAAAGATCATTGGACAACTGCCCAGTATCACACCCTTTTTTCCCAATGTGACCAAACAGCACAGACTCTGGAGTCAGATGACCTGAGTTCAAAGTTCAGCATAATTACTTACTAGATATGTGATCTTAGGCAAGTTTCACAACCTCTCTATGCCTCAGTCTCTTCTTTAAAATGGGAATAGGGCCCTGGCTGGTGGTACAGTGGATAGGTGCCGGCCTGCAAACTCAAAGGTTGCTGGTTCAACTCCAGGTCAGGGTACATAACCAGGTTGCAAGCCAGGTGTCCAGCCAGGTTCATAGCTGGAAGCAGGTGAAAGGCAACCACACATTGATGTCTCTCACCCTCTCTGCCTCTCTCCCTTCCCCTCTCCCTAAATATAATAAATAAAATCTTTAAAAAAAAAAAAAGTCTTACCTCATAGGGTTATTGTGAGCATAAAATGAGCTATTGCATGTAAAAGCTTTAACAATGCCAGAGGTCATAAATGCCATGTGTTAGGTGTTATTTTTCCTAAAGTTCACCAAGAGTTTTCCTGGCCACATGGATAAAAATTGGTATAATTACAATCTGTGCCTAACATTGATTTTAAGCCAACAAAACGCTGCTTTACCTCAACTCCCACTTCGAACTAGTCCCTGATCTTCAACCTCTTAAGGAAACTAAATGTCAAAGCTTTTATTCTGTTGCAAGGGGTGAGGAAACAGAATTCTATCAGCTGCCTCTACTGGATTGACTGCAACTCTTTTACCTTATTCAAGAAAGAAGTTAGTCTCTCTCATTCTGGTTTGTAATTGGAAAACAAAAGTTGGCTAGACACTTCTACTCAGTCACACGAACTTTCAGATTCATGAAGTTTCTGGTGAAATATAGACAACTATTGGCACTTGTACTGTTTTCCTTTTAGCTTTGACCAAACAACATTGAGGATATGACTTTCCTACCAAAATCAATGCCAGTTCTCTGAAGAGAAAAGTGATGTATCTCTCAAAGATGGAAGTAAAAGCCATGACTTCTCAAAGATTAAAAAAAACATATTTCCTTTGACATATTCCACCTAAATATCTTCAGTACATCAAAAGATAAGCAAATGGAAAGAAAGAAAAATATATCCAGTTTTAAACTTAAGAGTTCTGAGTTTTAATCAAAGAAACCAACTTGGTTCTCTACAGAACAGGTACCTAACTCTACCATGACATTAAGCTTGTTAATGAACCAGCTCATAGGTGTATTTAAAGAAGCATTAAACTGAGGCCTTCTTCCATCACTCATCAATTAAAAGAGAACAGAAAATTTATTTTAATTCTTTTACCCTTAGGGCAAAGTGGAATAATATTTTTATCTGTCCCATTTAGAAGCTTTTTTTTTTTTTTTTAAGATTTTATTTATTATTTCCAGAGAGAGGGGGAAGGGAGAGAGACAGAGAGGGAGAGAGACATCAATGTATGGTTGCCTTTCACCTGCCTCCAGCTACAGACCTGGCTGGAGACCTGGCTTGCAACCTGGTTATGTTGCCCTGGCTGGGAATCGAACCAGCAACCTTTGGGTTCGCAGGCCGGCACCTTATCCACTGAGCCACCAGCCAGGGCTAGAAGCTTTTATGAAAAGTAAGGAGATAATACAAACCCAAGTACTTTGTAAAGTTATTGTGCAAATATAAGGGTTGGCAACTTTTGTAGAAGCTGTATGGAAAAATCTGTAGCACTATTTCACAACTATTGTGATACACCATTTTGGGTTTCTGTAATTCCAAGAAAATAAATTAGCTTTCAAAATATACCTGATGGAGATTCGTACTGGAATCCATGAATACTGGCTCTGGAGGTATAATACAGCCCCACTGACCCTCCAAACACATTACAATCTTATAAAGTTCACTTTAGCCTTTGATCTTGAATTTTTTACTTCCTTATGCATTTACATAATATAACAAAATTTTCCCCTCTTCTTAAGATTCTTCCATGAAAGTTTAAGTTTCACCAATTCTGTAATATTTAAATTTTTCTTCCACTTTTTAAATTTTTTTAATTTGTTCTAACAAAATGTTTGCTTTAGGCAATAATTATAACTACCAAGAACTTTCATTACTGGGGTTGGGTTCACTGATGCATTACTGTTGTGTAGATCTGTCCTAGAATTTGTCCTACACTTTTACTAGATTTTAATTTGTCACAGAGAAGTTTTAATTGGTGAATAAGTGGGTAAGAAGCATTGGCATATATGCCTGTGGTGATTAGACAGTGTCTTAACTCTTTTTTAGTAAATATTTTATTGTTCTATTACAGTTGTCCCAGTTTTCCCCCTTTGCTCTCCTCTGCCTGCCCCACCCTCCACTCCCACAGTGAATCCACACCCTGTTGCCCATGTCCATAGATCATTAGTGCCTTACCTCTTAAAAGCTGATTATATTCTCTTCACCCCCTGATCCTATGACTAAATCCTAAACACAATGAGAATGGGAATATTCAGCCTAGTTTCTAAGGAATCTAAGGATCAGACAGAATAAATTACATACTCAGAGTTTGCGCTGAAAAGATAGAATGGCGATCAGGTTGCTCACAAATTGCATTGCTTGAAAACAGCTAGTAGGCTGGTGTTATTCCTGTAGAACACCACTCTCCCTCTTGATTAATACCTGTACACCCCCCCCACACACACACACACACACACTCATGCATGCACAGCTTGTTCAGCAAAGACATGTCATACTTCAGTTTTCATAGTCTTAGATCCTAGTGGTGAACTCTGTAAACAGAAGTTACTCAATCCGTCAGTTTTCCCTCTGTGTTCTTCAGCATTTCAATTCTGACCCCCTCTGTCAAAAAATGAGGGAGGTAATTTACACGTATTAGAATTTTCTGAATATATATTTGGGGTGGGTGAATGATGTGTGAGAGGGCATAGACATTGGTAAAAGGCAGAAATATGCACAGACAATGGTTCCCTATTGATTCCCCGTCTGACAACTGAGGGAAAGAAAGTTTTCCTCACTCTATTCCAACTAAAGTTTTTAGCAGACCAAATGGGGCAATGGTAATACCCTCATGGCTTTCCAGCATCTTTCCTCACTCCCTATTCCATTTCCATTTTTTGTCCCCTTCCTCCCCCTTAACCACTTGCAGAGGCCTAAAATGCTGTGAGCAGAGTGGTGGGTTGGATCAATTCTTCAAACCTACCTGCTGAGCCACCTTAACTAACAAATTAAACTTTTTAGATACTTTTTTCTACATTTATAAAATGGAAGGGTGGGTTTGACAGGATTGGGGGAGGGATGATTTGTCATCTGTCAAAAAATTATTGAGAATATCTGAGTTTCACTTTGGGTGACAGGTACTACTGGAATTAGTGAAATTATTAAAATTTTCATATCTGTCCCTAAGTATCTGACTCTGCTTCTCTATTTGTTTCCTAAATCCAAATCCCTCCTCAGGTAGCCCAGAAGAGACTTACCTCATCCCAGCTGCTCCTGCAGATCTGCATAAAAACGTCCTACAGAAACTTCAGTAGTCCCTGTACCACCCCAGCCACTGGCTCACCTCAGGCAGTGGCAGTCCCTGATGTGAACTCTGCGAATCTGTGTCCTGGAGGCGATTCAGAGAAGCCAAGTTTCCCTGACCATCCAGATCTTAGGAAAAGGAGATGCTTTTAGCAATCCATGTTAAACCCAGGCACTGCCTCTTAGAAATGCTACCAGGTCTGGTTTCTCTGGCTGCTACTTATTTTACTCCTTCCTTGGAGTTCTGTGTGTTCCTCCAGGAAGGCTCTGGGCTGATGATCCCTTTGCAGCTGGTTAGTCGGTCTTCAGTACCTCCTATCCCTGGTTAGTTCCCGGAGTGGCGCTTTCAGGACCACAGCCCCTGGGCAGCTCCTGTGCTCTGGCCAGAGTCTCCAGTTACAGCAGTTTTGATTGCTTTCCCAGCTGACCAGGGAGGGGTGACTCTGCCCACAGTCTAACTCCTCCCCTTCTCCATCCGAAAGACACACCTACTTCAAAGGATTCCTTTGGCTAGGTCCAGCTTAGCTGTTAGTTTGTTCTTCCATTTGTTTAAATGAGAGGGGAGTTGCTGAAGTTGAAAGGTAAAGAAAAAGAGGACTGGAAATCTTTGAGGTTAAAAAGGTAAGAAATGGGAGTGGAGCAATGTAGGCAGAACAGGGAAAGAGAATTGGACAGAGACTTGGAGAGAGAGCTATGAAGGACAAATAAAAATGCTTACCCACATGTCAAAAAATGAAAAAGATTCAGGCCCAGAACACAGCATCATTCACGTTACACACGTGGATTGGTTTCTTTGGATATAAAACTTCAAAATTCTAAAGGCAGAAGGAAGAAGTAAGTCCCTCTCTCTTCTTTTCAACATGTCAAACTATTACCATTTAAACCCCTTTCGTTTTATTTAGTGAATATAGACAAAGCCATATCTCCATGTATTTGTTGCACTGTTTTTTCAACTTTAGTTTGTTTAAAATTTAAACAAACAAAAGGCAAATGAAAGCAATTATTCATTTTAAGAATGCTTAGCTGCTCAAATTACAAGCTAGCACCCACTATTGTTTTTCAAAATATATCATTAAGCATTCAGGTAAAAATAAATTTTAAAAGTCCACCTAAGTGGTAATAAAGTTGAAATAAAAGAAGGGTCACATAATTCCTAAAATTCCTGTCATACTATGCAGTAAGATTAAGTTGCTAGAAGAGAAAAAGAAAATTGCATCTGGGAAGATTTAAAGAAAATACATGGATGTGCTTATGACAGAGAGCTGTGGCTCAAGCTACCAAGTGGCATCTTTGTTTTAGAGATTGTCAAATTTGGACTACTACCTTATGTGAAACTTGATCAAGATCAAATGATTAATTGTGAGTTCATTTTTTGGATGTAAAGGATTTTGTTTTTTGTTTATTTGTTTGTTTTGGTGATTGCATGCTTGGATTAAGCAATTGGTTGAATGATGTTCAGTAATTCACTTTCAGTATGTTTTCACATCTGTAAAATTACCTGATCACTTAAGTTTTTTCCATTGGTAGCAAGATGGAATTCTGAGTTCAAACTTAACCTTCTTTTGAAATTGACTTGAAGGAAATTCCCCAGCCTTTTTGGAAATCATTTGCTCTACCAATGTAACTTGCACCGGTGTCTAAAAGAGATGAAAAGTTGTAAATATGTTTTGTGTATAAGGAAAAGAACAGAAAGTTAAAACAACAACAAAAAAAAGTTTTACTGCCAATAAAACTAAAATAAATATCTTAAGTGTGAACTAGTTATTTGAAAAGTCTGACATAGGTATCATATAACTCTTGTCCACAAAAAATAAGAAAATGAAAAGTAACACTTGTTTTTTTTAGTTTTTACAGGGAGATGTTCATCTTCAGCAAATCTTGAAGCTCTTACTAACCTTGTTTTGTATCTCTATCCAGGAAATACATGCTCATCAAAATAAGCTTTACACTCAAAGTAATTAAGTAATACATGCTAAGAGTGGTGGATTTCTGGAAGCCAAATTTGAATTCACTCTTCAGCCAAAGGAAATTTACGTGTGGAATAATTGATGTTTACGAAAGAGCTGCAAAGAGCACATATAGAATGGATTGATCCCCTGCTCTGTGTCTTCAAAGCCACCTCCATGGATATTTGAGAGCTGATGATAGGGGTGTTCTTGGTATTGTGTTTATGAAATGTTCAGAGGGCCAGAAGTAGTAGATTAGCAGAAATGTATTGGGACAGAGATAAAGGTGGGGACAAAACATTCTGTGGGGACTCCTTGCTCTCTCTGAAGATGTAAGAGACTGGACATAATAGGATTAGCTCTGAAACACACCCAAATGTATGTATGTGTGTGTGCCTGCACGTGCAACCTTGGGAGGGAGCTGAGGAGGACACTTAATTATCTTGAAGAGCTGACTTTTGAGGAGGGAGGGATGGAATCTATTTCATCAGAGTCACACTCATCTCAGTTCCTCGCTGTTGTACACTTTGCTATTCAACTAGGACAGCCGGAAGGGCCCTGAACCAAGTGTGCAGTCAGCAGAGGAAAGGGGGCGGGGACTGAATGCAGGTCATTCGCATTCATTCCCTTCCCCCCACATGGCTCCTGGGCCAGAGGGCCGATCTCCAGCCTTGCCCTCTTTCTCTACAGCTTTTTGTAAAGCTCTGAGCTAACCTGTTAGAACATCTGCTGGGTGGGGAAAATGTAACTGGGGCTCAGTTACCGACCCCATAGCCCGGGAGCCATTGAAGCAGAGAGAAGGGAGGCAACAGGCAGATTTATGGGCAGCAATCTGTTCCCCACACCCGCAGGCCCCTCTGCCAGGAGACAGCTTGATAATCCATCAACCCCACTAATGAATTAATTAGTATTCCCAGTAATCCCGACCCCCAAAGGAGACCGGCCTGTGGGCCCCTAAGGGGGCTAGAAACTGCCTTCTTCAACCAGACACTGAAAACCGGGACCAAAGCCTGACATCAGGCCCCAGGGCGCTAAGCTGCAAGCCACAGACCCTGTTGTTAACGGTCCCCAGATGTCCCTCCTCACCTTCCCTCAGGAGACAGCTAGCTTTTGCTGAATTAAAACCGATACCACCAACAAATGAAGTTCGGAGCTATAAATCAGGGACAATGGAAGGGAGGGCTGTGAACTTCCAGAAAGTGAGGATTTGAATTGTCATATTCAAGATAAACTTGATCCCATCCTAAAGCTGCTCTCCAAGGGTGAGCCGCAAGTTCGGGTTGGGGTAGGTGTGGGGGCAGAAAGTGAAGGATACAGTCTGCAGAATCTCAGTGCTCCAGGAGGGGGGAATGATGCAGGGTCAAAAATAATTATGAAATAGATTGAAACGAAGTGATTTGTGCCTTGAATCTCTCCTGGATAAAGGCTGGAGTAAAACAGAGTTAGCTGAGTTTCTGAACAGTCTGGAGATTGGCATCTGGGAAGTTCAATAACCCTCCCTTACAACTACAGTCTCCACTATTTTATAAAACTTTGAAATGCAGTTGGGAGAAAAATGCTTAGGAGTAAGGGAATTTGTATTTCCACCCCTAGCCTGCCTCTTACTGTGTGGCCATGATGAGTGATCTAAGCTGCCTCTCGTCATCAGTCAGTGATCAAGTTAGATTATGATCTCTCCAGTTCCTTCTGGCTCTAACATTCAGTGGTGATGACATAGTTCAATGTTACAAGCCCCTTTGGAGACTGAGTAACACAAGCCCATTCAGAAATATGTGGTCTGAATCCCTAGGTTTAAATAAAGAACCAAACCAGGTTAGTGATGAAAGTGGGTCTAGAAATCATATAGTAGACTTGGGTGCCTTCTCTTCTCCCAGATTTCTGGTCTCTTTTGAGGACACTTGTCTCAATCTTTTTCCACCCCATTTATTGAAGGCCTTGGCATTTGGGTATTTGCAGGGCATACAGAGTGAGTCATTTCAGCTGCAAAAGCTACCTGCATTTGTGAAAAAATCTGTTGAGAAACTTCACCTTTGAAAACTCTGTACCATCTGCTTCCAGCATCCTTCTCTGCAGTTGGTATTCCTAATTCCTAAGAGCAAAGTTCCCTAGGACTCAATTAAATCTTAACATTGCCATTTAATAACCATGCAACTTCAGACAAGTTATTATTTATCTCTCTGTGCCTCAGTTTCTTTATCGGCAAACTGAAGGCAATAAACTTGCTCTGAGGAATATATATAAACTTGTTCTGAGAAGTATATATCTCATTAAATATGAAATAATTTATTTAAAGTACCTACTATAGAATATGGCTCTTAGCAAATGCTTAATAAGGTAGTTATGATTGGTATTTTGTCTTGAACATTGAAATCTGATTTTTCACCCTTTAGAAATGAAAAAAAAAAAAAAAAAACTACCAGAATTTTCTTATAGAGGTCCTGTCTTTATGACTCAATACAAGCTTTTTTTTTTTTTTTAAAGATTTTATTTATTATTTTTTAGAGAGAGGGGAAGGGAGAGAGGCAGAGAGGGGAGAAACATCAATGTGTGGTTGCTTTTCACCTGCCTCCAGCTACAGACCTGGCTGGAGGCCTGGCTTGCAACCTGGTTATGTGCCCTGGCTGGGAATCGAACCAGCAACCTTTGGGTTTGCAGGCTGACGCGTTATCCACTGTGCCACCAGCCAGGGACAAGTGGGTTGTTTTTTTTTTTTATAGTAATGGTCATACTACATTCATTTACCCAACAAATGTGTTTTGTGCACATATACAGCTAGGTACTGTAAGATTCTGGGAATGCAGAGCTCATTGAGATTTCTCAATCTTAACCAACTTTCAAGATAGTGGCAAAGGCAGAAAACCAAATTTTGTAAATGTATAAAGTCAAAAACTCTACTTCTCTTTGTCTTTCTAGCACAATTATGTGTGCTCAAGGAGTCATGTATGAAGCAGAGATGTTCATTGCAACATTGTTTTTAATAGTGAAAAAGTACATTATATTATATATTAAGTAACCAATAGTTCACCAAAACAATAGAATACTATTTAATTTGCAGTGAGTTGGTCTATATATACTAATAAGAAATTTATAGAACATTTATAGAACATTTACCATAACTTAGATGCTATTTTAACTGCTTTGCATCTATTAATTATTTCATCATCATAAAACCTATGAGGTAGGTAGTATTATTTATGATGATGATGATGATGATGAGATGATGATATGATGATGATGATGATGATGATGTATTTTCCAAACAAATTGACCAAATACAGAGTATAGAGAGGTTAAATCACTTGCTCAAGGCCACAAAGAAAGTGATGGTGCCAGAATTTGGATACAAATTGACTAACTCCACTATTCAATATTCTTGAAGCAGGTAAATGGCAGTTAACCATACATTCAACTCTATTCCCTGGATGATCCAGGAGGGGTACTGAAAGTAAAATGACTAACAGTCCTTTCTGGTGTCACAGCCTGCCCGAAAGACTTGGCAGCATGACATCCTCATTTGGTTCCCCGTTGTCCAAGTTACATTCAAAAGAATGTTTTGCTCACAACACGCTTGCCTGAGATGCAATTTCAGGAGAGACTTTTGCCACTACAACTAGTAATGTCATATGTGGAGATGTAGCCTTTTGGCCCCCAGAAGCTCCTTCAATAGGATAAATACTGCCCACTCACCTGGACTTCCCTGACCCCACTCTATCCCAAACCTCATGCTTTGGGCAGCACATCATGAATTCAGAACAGAAGGAATAACCCTTCTTCTGAAAATAAAACATGAAATCTTTTAGGAGTTGAGCCGAGCAGAATGTTGAAGTGTCTTCTTTGTGGGAACCAGCTGTTCTCCAGCCTGAGCTTTACCTTTCAGGTGCGGTTTTCTCTTTCTGTCACGAGTTTCAATAGAATGCAAATACCAAAGGCATATAAGAATCATCCATATAACCCATTTCACAAAATCTGGTGTTCTGCTTCTAGAATAAATGATTTTTCAACCACACAAGGGTCTGGTTTTGAACTTGTCATGCATTTTTCCCTTCTCCTTGCTCTACCATCCTCTCAACTAGACACTTTAACTCCTGGCATGAGCTGGGAAGGCAGGGTATCAGGCAACACAGAGAATGCAAAGCTACACTGTCCCTTTGCAGTTCAAAGGTGAGTATTTTAAGATGTGAGAATTACACTGTGGGGAAAGATGAGATGGAAGAGGAAGGTGACATGGGCAAAGTGTCCATGGCACACAATTGTTGTATCAGTAGCCTGCACAAATCATCTCCTTTAGAAACACAGCCAGCATTTTCTGAATTTTTGTATCAAAGTGAGAGTTTTGCCTACATTGCTTCATTTCATTGCCGCAACAACTCTTCAGGAGTTGTTTTTTCATACTTTTTCAACAGATGAGGAGAACAAGGTCCACACACACATGCAATAAATACTTGATCTCTTCCTCTGTGGAAGAGGTGCTGGGGCTGTATCAGCAAGCAAAATAAAAAGGAAAAGTAACTTGCCCAAGGCCATGCAGCCAGGAAATTAGTGCTATACTTTGAAAGCCTGCTTATTATTATGTCCCTTTTATTTATTTGGATGATTATTCTATTCTTTTTATCCTTTGGCACTTGAAGGATAAACTTGAACAAAAATAAAACAAATTAATATCCCATCTCCTCCAAGAAGTCACATTGGTTAAATAAAGTAATGGCCCTAGATAGCCACCATACAGATGGATTTTCTGTTGCAAGTTGGACAGTCTCCACATCCTGCCCCTCTCCTCCTCCCAAAGAAACAAAGTGGTATACACGCACTCACAGGGACAATACACAACTCTAGGTTACATGCCAATTTATTCATATCCAGGGTGACCTTAATTTCTGGTTTGCTTAATACAGTCAGAGTTTGCATCTGTTGTAGATCAATTAATAATGCCTTCTAATTATTTTGAATGCCCATTTTGCTTGTAAAAATATCCCATTCCTAACACACGTTATATGATCTCCCCACTCACGCTCTACGGCGAAGTTCCAAACTTGCCCATTCCAGTACTTTGGTACCTTTGCTCTTTTGTGTTCATCCTAGTTTACTCTGCTATTAAGGGAAAGGCTGACATGCCTCCTCCAGGCTGAGAAGGACCATGATGAAGGGAGCAGGAGAGACAGGGAGATATTGTAGAGCAGGGTCTTTATAAATAAAAATGATTAAATGAGAATTGGAAAATGTAAGGGGGGGGGGGCGAGTTGAAGAGCAAAAACACAGAACCTCTCTCTACTCTATCCTGAGATCCTTTGAAAAAAATATCCCTAGGTTCAGCCTCCCGACATTGGGCCCCCACTACTCCACCTTCCTCCAGCTGCATCCAAGAGGTAGAAGCTCACATCCAGCTTTAAGGGCAAGAGCTATTTATTCCCCCAGGCTAGAAGGGATTTAATGTCTTTAAAGGCTAAATTAAGGCTCTGAATATTTTCTGTGGGTACCAGCTGAGGCCTGGCTAAAACTGCTGCATTATCCTCTAGGACCCTTCTCCAATCATTTGTGGGGAGAGGTGCCACCTATTGTTAACAGTTCTGGTGAAGTCTTTTCCAAAATATTGGTGTTTTTTGTTAGGTTTTCTGTTTCTCCCCACAGATGGGTACCACAGATGGGTAGCTGTAGTATTAAGACTTTAGTCTTCCCCTGATTTGAAAATAATTGAAATTGCCTATCCAACTTCCCTGAGGCGTTGGGATATTATGACGCTCTGACGTTCCCAGCCCATTTCGCTCCCCTTACTCCCTAACTGTTCCAGAGAAAAGGGGGAAATTCGAACTGCCTAAGAGATAGCTTCCTTTTCCCTTTTCTCTCCTTAACTCCCTGTGGTCTCTCTTCTTCAGGATCCAAGGGGGTCTCTTCTAACTCTCTCGGCCCCTGCCCTACTTTCCCTCCCATTTTCCCCTTCTTTAGTGCACATGTTCCTCAATTTGATTTACTTCTGTACATTGTGTAGCTTTGCAACGGTTGGTCCTTAGAGAGCCCTCAAAGGGAGCACTCCATCTGTCAGCCTTTCACCATCCCTTTCTGCCCTCCAGCCATCGCCCCTCCCTTTCCTCTTCCCTGGGCAGTTGCTGAAGGAGCTGTGAGGGGTTTACACAAACTCTCTTTACTCTTCTTATTTCCACCTCAGCCCTCCCTTGAGGGTTTTCTTTTCCCTGCTTTCCCCACTCTCACTCAACTTGATCCCTGCCACCCCCTCAAGGGAAGCCTTTGAAGCCACGGAAGTGAGTGAGAGTGTACAGTCCAGTGAAGCTGCTGTGCGCCCTCTCTCCTACTGGGATGCCCAATGCTATATAATTAACACTTGCTGATCCAACAGTATATTGGGTTATTGGTCAATTCAGGATTAGATACACTGACGATAAGGAGCAATGGTGCATAAAATGACAAACTGCAGATAATTCAAAATTAGACCTCGTTCAATAAATACCTATTTGTTCCAATCCTAGGAGGTGCTGGAGACACAAATATGAATAAAATAAGAAGCACTCCAGAGATTTTAGGGACTCAAAGTCTAATAGAGGATATTCACATATATGAAGGACTTTAATCAGGAAAATGGTGGTGAATGCAAAATATTCTCCAGGACTCCAGGAGAAGGTGTCTTGATGCTCAGGAAATGGTTCCAGGAGGAGGTGAAATCTGAGCTGTGCCTCCAGACAAAGGTGGCTTTTCAATGTTTTCCTATGAACTCAGCACCAAATGGAAACTGGGTATTCACCATGCATTTTTTTTTTTTTAAGATGTTATTCATTATTTTTAGAGAAAAGGGTAGGGAGGGAGAAAGAAAGTGAGAGAAACATCAATGTATGGTTGTCTTTCACCTGCCTCCAGTGACAGACCTGGGTGGAGACCTGGCTTGCAACCTGGCTGGGAGCTGAACCAATGACTTTCAGGTTTGCAGGCCAGTGCCTAGCCACTGAGCCACCAGCCAGGGCTCACTATGCATTTTTTTCTCAAGCTTTACAGTAATCCATTTTATATACTGTGTATAAATGAACTCACAGGGGTTTTATGTGTTGAAGGTGGTGAAAAGCCTAGAGTGTTTTTTCCTTTGTGAGTGCTGAGGAGAATCAGCAGGTTTACTCATCTTACCGTTTTTTTTGACTGAGGTTAACTCAGTAACGTTTTCTGGGAGAGGTGTTGCATGACAGTGCTGGCTTTTAAGGTTCTGACAGTTTGCAGCTAGCCCATATTTGCAGAGTGCTCTAAAAATCTGACTTATTTTCCTTCCCTTGGGCAGAAAGTCTGAATTATTCTGAGCATGAAAAAAAAGAAAAGAAAAAAGAAAAGATAAAATACCCATAGGGAGAGTGACTTGAATGAGGTTACCCACTGAGACAGTTTGGCTTACGTGACTGGAGCTTATCTGGAAACAACCAAAACAAAACCAAAAAGCACTCATGGCCACTTCAGTGTTAAGACATAACTTTGATATTTTGATCACATCATTTCACCTCAAATGATCTATCTCTAGGAAAACTGTGTCAAATTCATTCTTTCGTTATCTATACAAGCTAAGATAGTAAATAACTGAAATGGACTCTGTAAAATAATTCAATTTAGGTGAACTGAGATGAACATTTTACAACTTTTACATTTACAGCAGATTTCTAAGATATAAAAAATGACATAAATTTAAAAAACATAATATACAAAATTTTGTATATAATGTGATCTCAATTACCTACAATATGTACTAAGAACTGAAGGTTTTCTACATCGATACAGTTTACTGTCCACATTAACTTGGCTTCCCACTCAGGCAGCTTTTGTCCAGGAGGAATGTTTTAAATAACTTTACTGTTTGTTTCAGGAATATTGATTAAAAAATAAAATAATAAAAAATTTAAAAATTTTTAATGTACTATTTATCATCCAAGGCCTTTCAAAATTCTCACCTCAGATCCCTTGCCTTGCTTTCTTTCCCAGTCCTGAATTATTATACCATTGTTGTTTTTGTTTTTTTTTTAAGATTTTATTTATTATGTTTAGAGGGAGAGGAAGGGAGAGAGGGAGATAGATATCAATGTATGGTTGCCTTTCACCTGCCTCCAGCCACCAACCTGGCTGGAGACCTGGCTTGCAACCTGGTTATGTGCCCTGGCTGGGGAATCGAACCAGTGAGCTTTGGGTTTGCAGGCCAGCACCTTATCCACTGCTACCGGCCAGGGCTTATACCATTGTTTTTATCCACTCCTCTTCACTCTTCATATTGAAAGGTCCTTCTTACACTGCCTCCACTTTATAAATATCCTAACCCCTATCCCCCCTAAAAAAAATTGAAAACACTCTTACAGTTGTGGTAAAATAGCATCTCCCTTACCATGGAAGACAAGAAGGTAAGCTTTGTATTATAAAGACTTTGGGTTATTTGAGTATAATTTTTGAAGAATCAAGTATTTTCAAATATTCAAAGAAAAAAGGCAGTTAAAAAATACAACAAACCATACATTGATGTCTCTCTCCCTCTCTGCCTCTCTCCCTTCCCCTCTTTCTAAAGAAATGATGAAATAAAATCTTTAAAAAAAAAAAAGTTTAAAAAAATACAACAGATTTTTTCATTTAATTTACTGAAGTGATGTTGGTTAATACAATTATATAGATTTCATGTGTACAATTCTATAATATATCATCTGTACACTGTATTGTGTGTTCATCACCCCGTCTCTGTTCATCACTATTTATCCCCCTTTACTTTCTTCTACCTGCCCCCACCCCCTTTTCCCCTTTGTTAATCACCATACCATTATCTGCGTCTATGACCATACTTTTGATTTTTGTTTTTCCTTTGTTTTTTTGCTTAACACCTTCTAATCATTGTCACTTAGGCAGTAGGCTATGTTTGATTTTCATTTTCTCAATTTTTATAGTGAAGAAAGGATGTTTCCCTAGTTTAAAATAAGTAGTCAAATGTGTACTTATAAAGAAATCCCTGTGGGTTTCTTAAATTACATTCACACCATTAGAACACAGAGAATAGAAAATCATTTTGTTTATTTATTGTTGTTGTTTAAATCATTTTGAAAGCAATTCAAAGCATAGTTCAGAGAACAGATTTTGAAATCCCAATGCTTTCTATCATACTCCTGTAATTTACTTTTCTGACTCTATACTAACTCTTCTAATAGTAACCTTCCACATCTAACTTTATATGACTATATTCTAAAACCACCTATGCAAAAAGTGATGATGCTTAATAACATACTTATTATCATATGCTGCATTATGATTTATGCTGCTCATTTCTCTTATGCAATGCCTGCTCTCCTCATGCTGAAACCTTGTCTTACTTTTCAATGTAATCTCTATAGCACAAACACAGTACATTTATTACATTTGTTGAACAGAAGTGGAAGAGGTTATCTCAAGAATCATACAATATGGGTGGGATAACCTGACATCAATGTATCAACTTCCACTGAGCACCTGTGATTGCCAGATACTGGTCCGGGCATGAGGGATTTAGTGGAGAATTAGAGTGACAAGTCTCTTTCCCTTTATAAGATAGTTTTATTTTTAAACACAAACTAAAAAGTTTAATTTCACAAGTCTTCCCAAGAATAGTCTTCTGATGTTAAAGTCGGGGTTTTAGTAGTCCTAGAGTCCTTCAGCTATGAGAGAAATCCTATTTCATTTTTCCAAAAGGAAGTCCTTATTGAAAATTATCTACTTAGAACAAATATCTTGTTCCAGGCCTCAAGGGCCTCATGACTAAAACACTGTATAAGCAATTGGATCAAATGTGTTGTGAAGTGTACCTATATATGGCAAGAGGAAGTGGTAAAGTGAAACATTAAATAATCTACCCAGGGAGTTAGTCTTGAATGCAAGTAGAATGGCTTAAATAAGAAGATAGGTGTAAATGCAGAGGTGAAGTGAATCTGTCCCCCTCTGCCCTTATCCAGAATCACTCCATCCAGTGCTCCCTGCTTTCTTAGATGTTTTCTTCTCTTCTGAATGAAATTAGTCCAAGATCTGGGCAGCCTCTGGTGCCTAGAATATACTCCACAACAGGAGTATGCGTGTGTGTGTGTGTGTGTGTGTGTGTGAGAGAGAGAGACAGAGAGAGAGACAGAGAGACAGAGAGAGAGACAGAGAGACAGAGAGAGAGACAGAGAGAGAGAGAATGAGAATGTCCATTTGTGCAGAACTTTGACCTGAAAGAGCTCATATTCCTATTTACTGAGGTCATGGTGATTGGAATACCTTAGATAAATTTATAAAAGAAAAACAGAACTTTAGTAAAATAACCTCATTCATCAATATTTTTCTGGCTCAATTCCTGGCTTAATTAGTGGCAATGCTTCTTTTTCATTCTCAAAAGTGTCTCAGTTTGAAGCACTTGTAGAATAGCAAGAGAAAAACAGAGAGAGGTAATACTTGTTTTCAAAAGGCCTCCAATTTAATCGGAGAAAGAACTAAGCACACATAAGCAAAATAACACCAACAAAGTGTGCTTTTTTTTTTTTTTTTTTTTTTAAATGCACAACTGGGAGCCAAAGAGCTTAGATCTTGGGTCTGAATTTGTCAATAACTCACACTGTGACCTCTCTGAGCCTCACACATGAATTAAGGGCCATAAATGATCACTATTCTCCCATATCTAATTTAACTTTCTAAGATCACATTATGAAGACACTGAATAAAGACATTTTTAAAATATGAGCTATATGATGAAGGCAGACTTCATGGATGAGGTAATGTAGCCCATCTACCAGGAAGGTGGTGTGGGATCAGGATGGGAGGAAACTAACCTTCTATTTCAATGCCCCTGTCCACACCTTGCCCTTGGGTTACTCAGCCTTTGGCCTGGGTGGGAAGATACAAAGGAGCATGTCTAGTAAACCGCAGAGTTCTGCAGCATTTTCAAAGTTAGGAAGAAACAAATTCTGTGTTCCTCTCTCATATTTTGAAGACAGGGCCATTGACTGAATACTTAATAGATTGTAGTTCGGCAATTTTTTTCTCAATGTTGTAAGTAGTTGTAATATTTATTAGCACTTTGTAGGATATTTTCTTGTAGAAATATATGCAAACTGCTTTTACCTTATCTACAAGTAACCTGTTGAGTGCCTGATCTAACGCAGGCCCTGGGAAAACAGTTACAAAGAACTCTTATGCATCATCTTTGCCCTAAAGGAAATGAGAAAAGAAACTGACATGCCCCTATTTTTCTAATTTAATATTTGTCATGGTTAATTTATGAGTCAACTTGACCGGGCTAAGGGATGTCCAGATAGCCTGTAAAACATTATTTTGGGGTGTCACTGTGAGGATGTTTCTACAATAGATCATTTCCTCATTTGAATCAACAGAGTGAAAGAAGAAGATGGCCCTCACCAGTGCAGCCAGGCATCGTCCAGTCTATTGAGCATCTGAGCAGAACAAAAAGGTATGGGAAGGGCAAATTTACTCTCTCTGCCTGAGCTGGGATGTCCACCTCCTTCTGCCCTCAGATAGCAGCACTCCTGGTTCTTGGGCTTTTGAAATTGTTCTCATGCTTATCTTATGCAGCTCCCCTTCTCACCAGGCCTTCAGACTTGGACTAAATTACACCATTGGTTTTCCTGGTTCTCCAGCTTACAGGTGATGGAACTTGTCAAACTCTATAATCATGTGAGCCCATTTCTATTACACATGATACATAGATAGATAGGCAACCTATGGGTTTTGTTTCTCTGGAGAACCTTGAATGACACAACGTTCAAAAAAGTTGTGAAGAAACACTATTTTATCTTTTGCAAATAAGGACTGAGGGGTTAAGAGGACAGTAAACATGTCTCTTAAATACCATGTACTCTAACCCACACTTACCTCACTGCAAAGTTCATAATTGTTCGAGTATTCAGAGTGTTTGGGGTGATAGGTAAGGCCCATGTGTAAGGGAAAGTAAGAAAAGCCTCATTTTTAATGTGAATAAGTCCATGTAAGGCACATGTTGAGAAAGTGGCAGAATCCTCAGGGGCTATGAAATTTCAGATCCAGATCTGATAGTCACTTTCTTATTCTGAAGGTAGGTCTTAAAAACTAGTGCTTGCTTGGCCCACCATCCCTTTCTGAGAATACTGGCTTTTTCCTAATTTTATAATTCAGGCTTTATCTCAAAATTGAAACCCAGCACTGAGGCCTGTTGGATCAAGGGTCAGAGGTAGACCTTGAGTAGGTTACATGTGAAGGAAGCCTCTTCATTTCAGATGTTGGCAAGGAGACCCAATCAGATCCACTCTCAGGAAGTGCAAACAGGTACACTTAGTGGGGCTCAATTAGCTTCCTTAATTATCTTCTCCCTCTCTGTGCATCACTGTCCTGGCATTCCTAGGACTCAGAATAATTGAGTGGCTGCTGCTTTGTGCTTTCATGCTGTTTTACTTCCTACATAGACTTACAATAAGCCTGGATTAATAAATAACCTGTGAGTGTTTCTTTATAACCCACAAGGTTCCCCTTGAAACAACTTTAAAGACAGCTAGGCAAGGAGGAATGAAGTGGGAACCAGGATGGGTCAATTGCATGAGCCTGCACATTTACTTCGCCAACAACAAAACCCACTAAAAGTTTGATGCTCTAAATGTACTTTTCTACCTGTCTCTTCAGTCAGCCCTTTAAATGCAGCACGCACACTGAGCCAGCTATTGTGCAGAGATCTGGGGATATAAAGATGTATAAAACAGGCTGTTTCCTTTGGGGTTTATATTTCATAGGGAAATCCAGGAGTGATGTTCGTACTAGATCCAGAGGGCGGGAGGGCCATTGCAGGTTCTCCTGAAGATTCATCTATCACTTTCCTTTTCCCATATCACACTTACTAACTTAAGCCTTCATTTTTCTGTGGTCAGAGGAGTAAGTCACAAGCCTGAAAGTAAGCACAAAGCATCTTGTGACACCAGGATAAAAGATGCACATCTTGGTGCCTGTCACTATCTGATCCATGCCCATCATTCACTGTTTTATTTTTGAGTATTCTTTTCTATAGCTACAGGAAATTCTTCACACATGCCTTTTCTATATCTTTATGTCTCTTTCAATATTATTTCTTCCATAAGAATATCTTCCTCCAAATCACTTTTATGGGTAATTCTCATTTGATTTTCTGGAATCAAATCTTCAGAAGAGTTAGGTACCTGATACAAGTTGAATTGTGTTCCCTACAATTACAATGCATTTTTATGCATAATAAACCATAATACCTAGAATAGGATCCTGTTAGAAAATAGGGTCATTGACACTGTAATTAGCTAAGTTAAAATAAGGTCATACTGGAGGGGCCTGGGCCCATATATGATATGCCTGGTGTCCTTATAAGAAGACAACTGTGTGAAGGCTGACACACAGGGAGAATGCCATGTGAACAGACAGGATTGGAGTGACACAGGTATAAGCCAAGGAATGTCAGGTGCTAGCAAACTGGCAGTAGAAAAGAAAAAGAAGGGTTCCCTTATTGGCTTCATTAGAACATGACCCAGATGACATCTTGATTTTGGACTTCTGGCTTCCAGAACTGTGAGACAATAAATTTTGTTATATTAAGGCACCCAGTTTTCCGTACTTTGTGACAGCTGCCCAAGGAAACCAATGTAGTGCTCTCCTGCACTCTCATGGACCATCTTTTTCATTATCTATGTATTACTGCATTTTCCACTAGACTGAATTCTTCTAAGGGAAAGACTGTCTTATTCATTTAGGCTGGATTATCTCTGGGTATTTTAAAGGATCTGAAAAAAAGGATGTGCTGGATTAACAAATAATGGATGAAGAGGTAGAAGAGATTGGTGACTATATGGGAAAACATTTGAGATCCAGTTAGACATTTTTGTTTTGCCTTGTTTTTGCTTAATTTTATTTTAGCAATTCTACTGCCAGAATGTTTCCCTTCAATTCTTTAAAGATATTAGCTTCTTGCTTAAATGCACCTCCAAAGGAAATAGTAATGTAAGAAAGGGACAATTATTTGTAGGAGGAATTATTGCAAACAAATTTGAGGAGGAAAGTTGACAGCAAAGAAAAGAGCCCTAACTGGAGTAACTCTGGTCTTTGAAAAGCCAAGTTGTACTCCCTGGCCTAAGAAGGCATGAATTTGGGGCCCAGAATTATTCAGAAATAAAGCATTTCTCTAAAGTCAAGACTTATCCTTCTGGCTATTTCTTTTGTCTTATCCCTATGCTTGGGGATCATGAAATTATTATGCCTTTCTTGCCTCTCTTCCTCTGATCTCTCTTCCCAGAGTTCCTGTACTAACTTTAATGATTTTCTGAACAATTCTTCAAAACTTCACTCAAGGATTACCTCTTCAATTATTTCTTTTCTGAGTCCTACCCCAAGCCTCTTGTGCCAGTACTGTATCCTGCATAGATGTCTTGAAGGACCTTTCCGTACATCTTTACATATTTAGACCCATCATGAGGCCCCAATCATCCTGAAAGCAAGAATTGCACCTTTATGTTCTTTAACATCCATCTCACTATGAGGCATATACTAAGTGCAAAATAAATGTTAGTGAACTAAAGAAATTAAAGACTGGCAAACTTTGTCTCTAGGCAAATTAAAACACTATGATTCAGTCATGTATAACACAAAAGTGGGAACATAGCCTATGAAGCAGTATTCTGTAAGAGGAATATCATTCTTTTCCACATGAGACAGAAGTAGAATAATTCAGGAACAGTCATTATAGGACATGTGGTTATTAATAGTTGGAGGAAATACTTTGAAGTTGGGAAGGATGAACAGGCTCACAAAGGTAGTAGAATCCCATTCTTGAGAAAGAGCCTGGTGCTGGTTCTTTATTCCCTGGCCTGATGATGGTTACCAGGCACAGCTGAGCTAGCCAGCAGGCGAATGGGTGGGATTTAGAAAGGTTCTTTGAGTAAAACTCTCTTCTCTTATTTTGGCCTAATCTAATTCTCAAGAGGCCCAGATTGCTTGGGTAGGACAATACCACCCAGGCAAGAAGAGTCAAATACCCTTGGCAAATATTGGCTGTACTCATTTACTCCTCATTGGCCCAGTACCTCAAAGGTGCGGACAGAGAATTCCAGGCCAGAAAATATAATTAGTCAGCCTGCTGGTTTGGGCTCTAATTTAATCTGGGCAGCTGTGCCAGGAGCCTGTATTAGCATGACACTGGGAGGCGGAGAATACAATTACTGAGCAATGAAGTAGCGGGAGAAGTGGGGTGGTGACTGGTTTGTGCCTGTGTTGGAGGTTGGGGTATGGGGGAGGCTGATGTCAAGGGAGAGTGAGGATTCCTCTGGGAGAAGAGAATAGCAAAGTCTTCTGTCAGTGGATGGAAGGTGACTTTAATTTGGCTTTTGAGAAATTATGTGTGTGGTGTGCAGAATGGGTTTGTGCACGGATGTTGATGTGTTTGGGGAGAGAGGGCTTTGTGACTAGGGGCTAGTCCACTCTGCATGACAAAGGTGAGATTGAGAATTGATGGATGGGCTTTGTTGGTTACTGTGGAGGGAAGGGTGAGGGGGTGTTGGGGTAGGTAATAACTGAATTCTGGACAAATATTTTTCTTTTAAAGATTTATTTATTTATTTATTATTTTTAGAGAAAGGGGAAGGGAGAGACACAGAGAGAAACATCTGTGTATGACTGCCTTTCACCTGCCTCCAGCTACAGACCTGGCTGGAGACCCAGCTTGCAACCTGGTTATGTGCCCTGTCTGGGAACCAAACCAGCAATCTTTGGGTTCACAGGCCAGAGGCTATCCACTGTGCAGGGCCTGGGCAAATATTTTTAGGTACTTTTTTAGTGGGTCTGTCTAAAAGGGCAAAGCAGAGTAAGGCTTTTAAATTTGCACACTCAGATGAGTTTGGGCATGTATAGGATGGTATGACCATGGGGGTGGGCAGGGGAGAGCAATGGAGGAAAAAATGAAGCCATTGTAATACAGCAATAATAAATCAATAAATAAGTTTAATTTAGTGACTAAAAACAAAAATATATATTTGCACACTCATTATCTCCTTGTTGTCATAGGCAAAAAAATATGATTATACTCAAAAGCTACCAGTTACTAATTTTACTTCCAGGGTGCTTACTCTGCGCTGGGCTCTGTATTAAGCAGAGCCCATTATTCTCCATTGTTTTGAGTAGTCCTTATGGATGTGTGAATACCTTAACAATTGAGGGAACTGAGGGTCATAGAGATTAAATACAATGTCAACAGTCATATAAAACTACTAAGTGTTGAAGGTATGATTCAAATCAGTCCTGTCTGACTCTGAACACTATGCTATTAACCAGTAATCCACCATAGGTATTATCCTTTCCATTTATATATGGGGAAACTGAGGCTCTGATTAATGACATACTTACATGAGCTCAAAATGTGAATTAATATCACAACTGGAAGTAAAACTTGGATCTCACACAATACTGCCTCTCTGCATAAAGAACGTATAGGGGAAAGAAGAAATTCTATTTACCAGAATAAAAACTGGATCTCTTAAAAGAAACATCACTCAACCCAATGCTCTTTTCACTATAAGAAGCATGAGAACAACAGCTATTTTTGGTCACTCACTATCTTCTAAGTGACATAACAAGCCTTACCCACACTCCCATGACAACACTTTGAGATGGGCACTATTATTTTCCCCTGTTATGTGGGAAGACTAAGGTGTCAAGAATACATAGCTTGCCCAAATTCAAATACGTGGTTAATGACAGAGCTGGGATTCCAATGCAGGCAGTCCACCTCTTGATCATTGTCCCTGTGAAGCACACTGCTCCTTCAGGCAGCAGTGCTCCTTCCCACTGGGTCCAAGATGGATCTGTGAATTTTACCCACGTCATGAAGTGACATAAAACTTCAAAAAGCCACAGAGATCTTTCTCTTTTCAAACCTAAGCCAGTCCCACTCAAATTTCAGCCTGTCACTTTGGGGTATGGGAATTGTTTCCCATATATTAGGGATCATTTCCTTTACTCTCAGAGTCAACTTTCCTTGTATCTTTTAACCTTTCCCCTCACTGGTAAAATTATTTGTTCCCTGTCCAATCCTAGGGGCCTCTTGTCTTAAAAGAAAGACCCAGAGGACAAATCTATTTCTTCCTCTTCTTTTGTACTTTGAGGATTTTTCACTCCTTCAGCTCTTTTTTTCCAGGCAAAGGCCTCCCACCAGGATCTTAAGAGCCACTGGAAATAAGAAGGGAGGGAAGTCAGCTTTCTCCTCCCAAAGGAGGGAGAGGAAGAAACTGCTCACAGGATCTCTGAAAAACCGAGTGAGCGGGAGGAGCTGGTGTCCCTGCCTGCCTAGCCGTGCTTGCTCGGCAAATGCCTGCACCCATGAGTGGGTCTTCTCTAGGGTCTCTGCCAATCCCAGGCCCTCGAAAAAGGAGCCAAAAAAGAGCACAGATGTGTCCTTCATCCTGGAGCCTGCAAGCACCACTGGGTAGCTCCAAGCCAGGTCTGGGAAGCAATAAGAGGCACTTTGATTTCACAAGTCCCCTACCCCTAATCTCCTCCAGCCCTCTAGCCTTTAACCCTTATGTCTTCCCCCTCCTCCCCAAATCCTCCCGACCACCTCAGAAGAGTGCACATGTTATAATTAGAAAGAGGTTTTGATTGGAAGTCCAAAAGTTTGGTTTTGCCACTAGTTGTGTGAGCAGTTTCTTCTTCTATAAAATGAGACTATGCCTGCTCTATATTTCTAACAACGTTGTGAGAATGAGAGGAAAATGAATGTATATTAAGAGTCTGGTAATGTCTGTTACTGAGGCAATGGCAAGGCTTGCTCCCAGTACTGTCATCACAGTGAATGGAGCTGTAAAGCAGCAAACAAGCTACAGGTTTCAGAATCGGGACCAAACATATCAGGGATGAACCCTGGCCTTCTGCTGAGATGGCCGGAACTCATTTTATTCATCTGTACATTGGGAATACGGATGCTGGCCTTGAGGGATTGCTGTAGATTTAAGGGAGGGAATGTATACAAGGGAGATAGGTGGGTAATGAGAGCTTTATACATATTTGTCCTCTCCCAGATTCTAATGTTCCCCAAATCAATCCAGAGCTGTAGGCCCCTTGGCTTATGATTGTGCTGATTGTGACTTACAGAGGGTACCTGCCCAAGAGACCAAATATAGCTGGGGGAAGGGGCACACTCTGAGACCAGGCTGCACTGGCCTGGAAGAAGGGCATCTGCTTTCCCCTCTAATTTACCAAGATTGTTATGTGCTACACTCAAGGGCAAAGATTTCCTGAAGCACATTGGGACTCTAGTACCAGAGTTGTAGGCAGAAGGAGTACAATGTATAGGAGTTAGAGGAAGTAATATCACAGACACACACACACACACACACACACACACACACACACACATACATACCTTCCAGAGTGATATTTCTAAACAGGTCTCTGAATACACTCTGCCCTACTTAACAGTTTTGGTATGTTTGATCTCCATCATTAAGAAAATAAAATACTAATACTAGTAGGTTACAGTTGAAAACTGGATAAAGAATAGGATATTTACATAGTTGGAAAATATTTAGGAGCAGTTATTTAAAAAGAAAAATGATAGGGAAGCAATCCAAGATGGTGGAGAAATGAGTGGAAGGACCAATCTGGAATTACAACTAAATTGTAGAGAAAACATACACTGAATAATCGATTGGAGAGAAGCCTATAACCAAGGACAGCCAGAAGGAACCACTTTACTACAACGAGACTGGTAGGGAGTACAGAGGTGAGGTGAGAGAGCTATCTGGGCTCCCACAGGTACCACTTGAGCTCCAGAGGGATATTTCAGCAGCCTGGGAGTTCCCCCCGAAGAAGTACGAGGTCTAAACCCACAGCTGGACACCGCAGCCTACAGCACCAGAGCCAGAAAGTAATCCAGATAACTTCTAGCAGTGAAAAGCAGCAGCGAGTCTGTCTGCCAGGGAGAAACCCCTGGAGATACTGAGAGCCCCTTAAAGGGCCAACACAAAATATTTTTGTTTGCAACCACTTACCCTGGGCCCCAGCAGAAAGAAGGCAGAATGGACTAGAGGTGCTTGAGGAGAGCCTGGGGTTGGTGGCTCTGGGGAGACAACTAAAGGAACAGTCATCAGGACCCCAGTGCTGAGTCATTCCTCATACAGCAGAAGCCATCTTTCTCAGCAGAGCACTCCTCTTTATGTGGCATCAGCCTGAGGGGCAGCAATAGTCCTGCCAGCAAGAATTATTCTGTCCCACCTTATGGTGCTTAAGCTGGGCTACTGATTACAGTTTAAGGCTCTATCATTAATTCGTTTTAAAATTAAGGTAGAAAATACAAAGAAACAGCCAAAATGGGAAGACAAAGAAACAGATCCCAAATGAAAGAAGAAGAGAATTTTCCAGAAGAAAAACTAGGTGAGCAAGTTATCAAATAGTTTAGAGTAATGACTATAAGGATACTCAAGAGAGTGAAAAAAGACATAGAAATCATTAAAAAGGGCCAGTCAGAAATAAATATGCAATATCTAATAATATGCTAAAATGAATAAACAGTAAGAGATATGAAGTAGAGGATCAAATCAGTGATTTGGAAGACAAGGTAAGAAAAAAAACACCCAGACAGAGCAGCGAAAAGAAAAAAAAAATTTTTTTTAATAAGGAGAGCTTAAGAAACATTTTGGACAACATGAAGCATCACAGTATCTGCATCATGAAAATACCAGAAGAATAAGAGAGTGAGCAAGGGATCAAGAACCTATTTAAAGAAATAGTGACCAAAAGCTTCCCTAATCTGTTGAAGGAAAAAGACACACAAGTTTAGGAAGCAAGTTGGACCCAAAAAGGCCTATACCAAGACACATCATAATTAAAATGATAAGGCTTAGCCCTGGCTGGTGTGGCTCAGTGGATTGAGTGCCAGCCTGCAAACCAAGAGGTCACCAGTTCACTTCCCAGTCAGGGCACATGCCTGAGTTGTGGGCCAGGTCCCCAGTTGGAGGTATATGAGAAGAAACACAAAGATGTATCTCTCACACATCAAAGTTTCTCTCCCTCCCTTTCTCCCTCCCTTCCTCTCTCTCTAAAACTAACTAAATAAAAATCTTTAAAATAAGTAAATGGCGAGGCTTAAAAGTAAAGAGAGAATCTTAAAATCTGTAAAAGAAAATCAGGTAGTTACATACAAGAGAGCACCAATTAGACAGTCATCTAATTACTCACCAGAAACATTTCAAGCCAGAAGTGAAGTGGCATGAAATATTCAAGGAAACAAAAGCAAGGACTTACAACCAAGGCTACTTTACCCAGCAAGGCCATCATTTAAAATTGAAGGAGCAATAAATAGCTTCTCAGACAAGAAAAATCTAAAGGAGTTTGTTAACACCAAACCAGCACTGCAACAAATGTTAAAGGGCTTGTTTTAAAGAGAGAAAGAAGAGAAAAAGAAAGAAAAATAAAATGCTTTAACCAAAAGACATAGGGTAGCTGAATGGACAAGAAAACAAGACATGTATATATACATATACTGCCTCCAAGAGACCTGTCTCAGATCAAAAGATACACACAGACTAAAAGTAATGGAATGGAAAACTATATTTCATGCAAACACAAAAGGGAAAAATATGGGATAGCAGTAGTACTTATATTCAACAAAATAGACTTTAAAACCAGGGCTATAGTAAGAGACAAAGAAGAACACTACATAATGATAAAGGGAACAATCCAACAAAAGAATATAACTTCAGTAAACATCTATCCACCCAACATAAGAGCACCTAAAATGGGAAGCAAATAATGATGAACATACAGGGAGAGATGTACAGAAATATAGTTATAGTCAGAAATTTTAACATTCCATTGACTTCAATGGACAGGTTTTCATAAAATCAATAAGGAGACAGTAGCCTTAAACCACACACTGGATCACATGGATTTAATTGATGTCTTCAGAGCATTTCACTTCAAAGCAGCAGAATGTACCTACTTCTCAAGGGTGCACAGAACATTTTCTAGGATAGACAACATGTTAGGACAGAAAATAAATCTCAATAAATTTAAGAAAATTTAAATCATATCAAGTATCTTCTCTGACTACAATGTTAGGAAACTAGAAATCAATTACAAGAAGAGTACTGAAAAACATGCAAAAATATAGAAGCTAAATAATATATTACTAAACAATGAATGGGTCAACAGTAAGGTCAACAAAGAAATCAAAAGATACCTTGAAACAAACGAAAATGAGGACACAACAATCCAAAATCTGTGAGACACTGGGAAAGCAATCCTAAGAGGGGAACTCATAACATTACAGGCCTATCACTAAAAAGAGAAGATGATGATGATGATGAAAGAAAGAAAGAAAGAGCTCAAGTAAACAATCTAACTTCACACTTAAAAGAACCTGAAAAAGAACAACAAAACATAAAGTGTACAGAAGAAGGAAGGCAATGATAAAGATCAGAGCAGAAATAAATGAAATAGAGTCTAAAAAATTTATACAAACATCAGTGAATCTAAGAGCTGGTTCTTTGAAAAGACAAACAAGGTTGACAAACCTTTAATCAGACTCATCAAAGAGAGAGAGAGAGAGAGAGAGAGAGAGAGAGAGGACACAAAGAAATAAAATCAGAAGTGAAAGAGGAGAAATAACAACTGACACCAAAGAAATACAAAGGATTGTAAGAAAATATTACGAACAACTGTAGGCCAACAAACTGGGCAACCTGGATGAAATGGATAAATTCCTAGTAACGTACAATTTTCCAAAACTAAATAGGAGGAATTAGAGAATTTGAATAGATGGATTATACCTAACGAAGTTAAAGCTGTAATAATAAAAACTCCTAACAAACAAAAGCCCTGGATCAGATGGCTTTGCAAAAAAAATTTACCAAACATTCCAAGAAGAACTAACACCTCTCCTCAAAATTTCATAAATTTCAAGAGAAGGGAAGGCTCCCAAGCTCATTTTACAAGGCCAGCATTATCCTAATCCCAAAGCCAGATAAAAGATACTACAAAGAAATAAAATCATAAGTCAATAATCCTGATGAACATACATGCTAAAATCCTTCACAAAATATTAGCAAATCAAATATAGCAATGCATCAGAAAGATCATGTACCATGATCAAGTGGGATTTATCCCAGGAATGCAAGATTGGTACAACATCCACAAAATAGTAAATGTGTTTCACTACATGAACAAAATGAAGGATACAAACCACAGGGTCATATCAGTAAATGCAGAAAAAAAGCATTTAATATTACTCGGCACCCATTTATAACTAAAATGTTCAGCAAAATGGGATTAGAGAGAACATACCTAGACATAATAAAGGCCATATATGATAAACTCAGTGCCAGCAACATACTCAACAGACAAAAACTACAAGCGTACGCTTAAATTAAGAACAAGACAAAGATATCTGCTTTTACCACTCTTATTCAACATAGTACTGGAAGTCCTAGCCACAGCAAGCAGACGAAAAGAAGAAATAGACCCTGGCTGGTAGCACAGTAGGTAAGGCACCGGCCTGGGAACCCAAAGGTTGCTGGTTCGATTCCCAGCCAGGGCACATAACCAGGTTACAAGCCAGGTCTCCAGCCAGGTCCCCAGCTGGAGACAGGTGAAAGGCAACCATACATTGATGTCTCTCTCCTTCTCTGCCTCTCCCCCTTCCCCTCAGTCTGGAAATAATAAATAAAATCTTTAAAAATAAATAAAATAAATTTAAAAAAAAAGAAGAAACAAAAGGCATCTAAATTGGAAAGGAAGAAGTAAAACTGTCTTTATTTGTGGATGACATGATGCTGTACATAGAAAACTACAGATTCCACCAAGAAACAACTAGAACTGATAAATGACTTCAGCAAAGTAGCAGGATACAAAATTAATACCCAGAAATCAGTTGCATTTTTATATGCCAATAATGAACTAACAGAAATGGAAACTGAGAAAACAACCCATTCATAATTGCTACAAAAAAAATAAAATAAAATACCTAGGAATTAACCTAACCAAGGATATAAAAGACCAGTATTTGGAAAATTATAAAATGCTGAAGAAAGAGAAGATACAAATAAGTGGAAGCACATATTGAGTTCATGGATAGGAAAAATTAGCATCATTAAAATGGCCATACTACCCAAAGCAATCAATCTATAGATTCAGTGCAATTCCAAATCCAAGATTCCAATGATTTATTCCACAGATCTGGAACAAATATTTGAAAAAATTATATGAAACAACAAAAGGCCCCACAGGCAATAGCAATCCTGAGAAAGAAGAAAAGAGCTGGAGGAATGATGCTACCTAATACATCAAACTATACTATAAAGCCATAGTAATCAAAACAGCATGGTATTGGTATAAAAACAGACACATAAGTCAATGAAACAGAATAGAGATCCCAGAAATAAACCCACACTTATATAAGACATGACAGAGGAAGCAAGAACATACAATGGGCTAAAGACAGTTTATTCAACAAATGGTATTGGGGAAATTGGACAGCTATGTGCAGAAAAATGTAACTAGACCTTCTTATACCACACACAAGAATAAATTCAAAATGGGTTAAAGACTTAAATGTTAGACCCAAAACCATAAAAATCCTAGAAGAAAACATAGGCAGCAAATCTTGGACATTGCTCATAGCAATATTTTATCAGATATATCTCCCCAGGCAAGGGAAACAAAAGAAGAAAAAAAAAAAAAACAAATGGGACTATAGTAAACTAAAGTGTTTTTGCATAGCAAAGAAAATCATCAACAAAAGAAAAAAGACAACCCACTGAATGGGAGAACATATTCATTGATACATCTCATAAAAGGTTAATATCCAAAACATAAAGAACTTAAAAAATTCAACACCAAAAAAAATTAAAAAAAAAAAAAAAAATGATCGAAGGACCTGAATAGACACTTCTCCAAAGTGGATATACAGATGGCTAATAGACATATGAAAAGATGTTCAACATCACTAACCATGAGAGAAATGCAAATTAAAACCATAAGATACCATCTCACACCTGTCAGAATGGCCATCAGCAATAAATCAACAAACAAGTGCTGGTGAAGATGTTGGAAAAGGGAAACCCTATCCCACTATTGCTGGAAATGCAGACTGGTGCAGCCACTGTGGAAAGCATTATGAAGATATCTCAAAAAAATAAAAATGGAGTTGTCTTTTGACCCAGCTATCCCACTTCTGGGAATATATCCAAAGGAACCCAAAAGGCTAATTCTAAAGAACATAAGCATCCTTATGTTCATTGCAGCATAACTTAGAATTGCCAAGATATGGAAGCAGTGCATGTCCATCAACAGATGAGTGGATAATAGAACTATGGGACATTTACACAATGTAATTCTACTCAGCTGTAAAAAAAAGAAGAAGGAAGGGAAGAAGAAGAAGAAGGAGGAGGAGGAGGAGGAGGAGGAGGA